>JASUDE010000392.1:27228-45486 GCA_034509685.1 Colletotrichum cereale | reverse complement strand
GACAAGGTCGTAATCGGGACTCTCACAGACCTTGGACACTCTTCCTCTCCTTTCCTCACCTTCACCCCCTCCCAAAGGGGGAAAAGCAAGGGGGGGAAAGTCACTCATCAGAACCCACCCATTGTTTGACCAAACCCAACCCAACTCCCATACCCCGGTCTCGTTCGACCTGGAGCTGCCACCAGCGAGCTGGGTCTCGTTGTCGTCCTCCCGGCCCCAGACAGGGCGGGCACGGCAAGGAACAGGACGAGGGCCCAAAACCAAGACATGAGGATACGACCAGGACCCAACTGACCCAATCGACCAGAGCCACAACGAAACCCGCAACAACCGGGCCCCCCAAGCCCAAGGGCCCCAGAAATCCGCTGTCACATCCGCCTCTTGCTGGTGCTGGTGCTGGTGCTGCTGCCGCTGCGACTGCTCCAGTTCCTGACGAAGCACCCGCCGCGGGACCGGGACCAGAAGATTCTGCAAACATGTCCCAATACATGTACACCAGCGTCGCCCCCTTACCTCCCGTCTTTTCTCGCATCGAATCGTCCAGGCCAAAGACTGCGGCCTCGCAATCCTCCTCCTCCTCCTCCTCCCTCTCCACTACCACCACCAAAGCAACTGCTACACACTCCGCCGCCGCCGCCGCCGCCGCCGCCAATAGCAAGCCCACGAAGGACTCAACAGCGTCATCCACCTCCTTAACATCCGCTGCGACACCGCCCACGCCGCCGTCGTCGTCGTCGTCGACCTTTCCTTCCAGCGCGAAACCGCCGGCGTCGCTGCAGAGGTTGAATTACCGCAACTTCAGCCAGCGCCATCCGTCGGTGCGTCTGCAGCATATACGCACATCGTCGTCGTCGTCCGCGTCCCGCTCCTCACACGAGACCTCGACGACTCCCACATCGACGGTCCCCTCGATCCCGCAGGCTGCGTCTCCCACCGACACGCGCCCTCCCGTGTCGCCAACGTCGCCAAAGAGGCTCAAACACAAGCATCACCATTCGCTCCAGGAGACAGGCGGCGCCGCGACCGCCGACCGTCCTCCCCGCACACGAGCGGCACCACGCCGTAAAGAAAGCGGCAGTCTGAGTTCCTACGCGAGACTCGCCTTTCAGCCCCCATCGTCACCCCGCATCGGCCTCACCCCTAATGAGTTGAAACATGTCGCCATGCTCGTCGACACGGATACCTACGGCCGTCACCTCACCGCCCCAAAGGCCAGCGGACTCCCCTTCTCCCGCGCCGACAGTCTGTCGTCGGCCGCCCCCTCGACGACTTCGCTGTCTGCTCGGACAATGACGTCGTCTGACCCTACATTCTCCTTCGACGCCTCCCGCCCCTACACATTGCGGAATGGCCGCACCTACCTTTCCGACCCGTCGCTGGCTTACCCGCTGCCTGTCGACCTCCAAGAGATCCACCGCCAGTCGTTGCGCACGTTGCTGTTGATACAGGTCTTCGGGTCTCCCATCTGCTCCAACTCCTTCGCCGACAAACCGCCGGGCCGCGTCCTCGAGGTTGCCTGCGGCTCGGGCTTCTGGAGCCAGTCGTGCCACCGGTACTTTGCCCAACAAGGCCACTCGGACATTGAGTTCACCGGGATGGACATTGCGCCCATGGGCGCCAACGCCGGCGACGTGTCTCGCGAGATGAAGTGGAACTTTGTGCAGCACGACATGCGCAACTTTCCTTGGCCCTTTGCCGACGGCGAGTTCGACCTGGTCATGGTGAAGGACCTGAGCCTGGTGGTGACGTCGCCTCACTCGCTGCAGGCCGCCATCGAGGAATACCACCGCGTCCTGCGGCCCGGTGGCACCGTCGAGTTCTGGGACAGCGACCACCAGATCCGGATGCTGCGCCCCCATGCCGCGCCGCAGTCCGGCGACACAGAGGACACGGCCACCGTCGCGTCACTCGGGGCGTACCCCATCTCGGGCAAGACGCCGCTCAGCGCGCCCCTGAACAACTTCCTCGTCGAGTACAACAGCTGGGTCCACCGCGCGCTCGAGGCCCGCAACCTCAGCCCCGTGCCCTGCACCCTCATCGGCCCCATGCTGATCCAGGAGTCGGAGGAGCTGACGGACATACAAAACAAGCGCCTGGCGATCCCGCTATCCGCAGTCCGCTGGGAGCGCGAGGGCGTCGGCGGTGTCGTCACCAAGGACGGCAAGTCCTTTATCAACTCGGGCAAGGGCAAGAGCAAAGGAAAGGACAAGGACAAGGACAAGGACAAGGACAAGGACAAGGACGACGAGCAGAAGAAGACGTTGACCGAAGCCCAGACGGCGCTCCGGCGCACGGCCATGATGACCGTTGTGCAGCAGATCCAGAGCCTGGAGCCGATCCTGCGCGAGGTCAGCGGCAAGAGCCAGGACGAGTGGGACGGCTGGATGGGCAAGATGATGAACGACCTCATGAGGGAAAACGGGACAAGCTGGGGCGAGTGTTTAGAGGTCGGCGCCTGGTGGGCACGCAAGAGGGAGCGGTGACGGAGCAGAGACCGCCGGCATGCATCTTGACAAGAGAGGCACAGGGGAAACGGAGTTTGCATTTCGCCGTGTTTGGAACGATTCCCCCCTGTTTTCTTTTTTTTCTCTTCATCCCATGTTGCGCTATCGGTCTACGAGGTCCATGGCTCCTGCGCCGTCTCGTCTACATCGTTCCGCGCCGCCGGCGCCACGAGTTCATTACGCCCCCGGGACATATCGCTTCCTCAGCGTCCGGTATCGTTTGAGATAATACCTGCGTGGAGCATGTCAGCAACCCCCAGCGTCGGAGAAGCAGTAAACAGCAGTGGCCGTAACGAATACCACCAACAACAAATAGACTTGAAAAGACAAAAGAGAAGGAAGAGGGGAGATATACGGGCAGGAAACGAAGGGAGTAAAAAGGAAGAATGGAAGGGAAGGAGGGAAAAGGGCAAAGAGATCCAGTTCATCATCGAGATACCCCGTCATCATCATCTACATCGTCATCTACATCTCATCATCTACAGTCATCATCCACTTGCAATGTTTTGTTCACATCGTCTTCTCATATAAATATACCCCCCCTGAACCGGGATGTGGCATGCTCGTGCATACTTTTGTGTGCGAGTGACGGAACTGTTGTGTATAGAGAATGGGATAATCTTTCAAAAGGGTTCCATGATGCACCGGTGTCTTCAACTGGGATGTGACGAGGGCTTCGTGAGGTTATAGGTAGGCGTGGTATGTGTGTGTGTGGCTGGACTTCCAGAGTGTTCTCTCTCGGCAGCGTACTAATGCAGAAGAGGCGTCTTCGGGTACATACTTTTGGGGAAAGTGTATCAGAGCTCAGAGCCGAGGACTGGACCGGGTCGCACCTAGACGATGCGGCGAAGGGCAGGGAAGGGGTGGTTCCTCTGCCGGGTTTGTGCCATTGATAATCTTCTGCTGAAGTGAAGCTCGCCTGCTTCAGACAGACGTGCCAAGAGGAGGAGGATGTGGCACGAGGCATGCAGGAGCCTTGGTGGGAAACTTGACTCCCGTCACTCTGAGAGCTTTGGCAAAGGGACGGATGAAGTGTCTGGACGATTCTGACGGTTCTGCCCCATGCTGTTCAGAGACTGGGTAGGCAAGAGTGCCTGGACATCACGCGCCGTATGGGTATGTGTGTGTGTGTGTGTGTGTGTGTGTGCAAAGGACGCGAAACAAGTCGTCGGCGTGGAGTCAAGTGACGGGTGACTGGGTCGAGTCGCAAAGACGTAAGGCGTGAGACTTACAGAGCTTCGATTTCTGTTGGCGAGGGAGGGTTCAAGAGTTAGCTTTCTATTCTTTCTGTTTCTCTTTCTTCTTTTTCAATCTCCCAAGCAAGGTGATGACGGCCTTTTGGCAAGAGCAGGGCCTCGGCAACGAACAACAGGAGGGAACGAGACCGAAGGAGAGGGTGAGGGCTGTTTGCGGACCGAAACGACAACCTCGTGGATCGGGACTACGATCCAGGTATCGAGGCAGTCGAAGACGGCGAGGCTGGAGGGATAGCGAGTATGGGTAAAGAGAGCCCGGGGACGCGGCGGGCGGGGAACGGTGCCGGGGGGCAAAGAGACGGTATCTTGCGAAAGGAGCTGGGGCTGAGATTAGGTACGGCAGACTCGTACATATCCATGCGTGGCGGACGGCCTTGTCCAAAGATCGGGAGACACGACCAGCACCAAGATGAACGAGGTTGCCTTTCCCGGCGTTCCCGGCTGTCTGCCTCGGACGATTATGACAGGGCGAGAGACGTGTGTAGGTAGGACGCTGGGGAGGGGGGGGGGGGCGGTTGGCAAGGGGAGTGAGTTGTGGCGACGAGCGGAAGCCTCGGGACGTGTTGATGAGTGAGGCACACACACACTCGTCCTCTCTCTCCGAAACACAAGGGCCCGGGCAAGAAAGGGATACAGAACACCCCTTTTCCCCAGACTGGACCAGGTCAAGGGTCTACCAACTGTATGCTGGACGATGACGGTGGTGGATGGTCCGAAACAGGGGAGATGTTGACATCGAAGGCTGCCGGGGACGTAACGACGTACCGGCGATGCCTAGGATGGGACTTTCGAGAACAGGGGAAGACTGCTGTAGCGGACGACACGAGGGTTGAGGACGCAGGGTAAGGAGCATGTATGGTACGTGGTATGAAAACTGTACCCATAATCCCTCCAAAAAAAAAGATTCGCGAGTTGTGCCGTGAGACGAAGGGTGTCTGGGGCCATCGGCGATGCCATGGATACCAGGACCGACAAGCACAAGAAGATAACTGCCCGACTTGGAGTGGACAGCCTCTGCGCAAGAACAAAGTGAGGTAGGGGTTGGGGGATACGTCTCACTCGTAGACTGTATCAAGAAACCGGCGGAGGAACAGGAGGGCCAAAGTATGTGGCATACACTTGCCCAACGTGTAAGTCCCACCTAGTCACGACGGACACTTCTTTTTCTTTTTTTCTTTTTCTTTTGCTCCCACTCGCGCAGCACCCGTTTCCTGAAAGGACACAGGACGAAGCTTCACAAAAGAAGAAAAAACAGACGACTCGGAGAAAAAGAAGAAGAGAAAGAAGAAGAGGGGGAAAAGAGAAACAGAAAAACCGGAGGAGGAGGAGGAGACGGGAAAACCTACCCTTCTTGACGTACTCGGCCCTCTCGATGCCCTGCTTGATGGCGTCCTCGTCGCGCAGCGCGGCGTTGGCGGCGAAGGCCTCGTGTAGGCGCGGGCGGAAGTAGTCGTAGCCCAGGGGGTACTCGCGGCCCAAGTAGAGGAGCTCTGGTTTGGCGATGGCGTTTGTCAGTGAGATTTGGTTGTCCCCCGGGATCGATAGGTAATGATAACACGGGGCGACACCCCGACTTGGTCATGTCTAGAGTCGTCCTCAAATTCTTGGAATGCGTTGTACTCCCCCGCAATATGAGGAAAGACAACACCAATGCCGTCGAAAGACCATCATGGATGTCGTGGGAATGTTGTCGAGTCTACCGCATCAAAGAGAGAAGGAGAATAGGGAATGGTAGGGTTGTTGTCATAGACCCCGATATAACTTTGGGGGTTCGCCACAGCTTCTTCCTCTGCTGATAGTGACTGACGAAAGGAAGAGGAAGGAAAAGGGGAGGAGAGCAAGGCCGAAACGCACCTTTGTAAATGGAAATCACCCGCCTACGAAGCTCACTGTTGACGGCGCTCATCTTGGTATGGAGGCCTGGAGGTTAAGTCGTGAGATGAAGATGTCAAACGATACTATCATTATCAAGCATGTCCCACGCGCTCCTTCGTAACAGCCTCGAAGCTCGGGGCGCCGGGGGTTCGCTGAAGATGATGTAAGAGACCCACCCGTCGTCTCTTCGGCTACCGTGATTGGCCGGAGCTCGATTGGGAGCGGCTGCATGGGAGATCCGCCATGTTATTCCGACGAGCTTGGTTTGCGCGCTGTCGACACCGTCGCCTTCTCTTTTTGCCTTTTTTTCTTTTTCTTTGGTTTTGTATATTTTGTAAACTGCGCCGCGCCGCATCCAAGGAGTCGGTTCCAGAACGGAGCTGTAAGAGGTGATCCCCTCTCCAACCTCTCCATCCTCCCACTTCTCCTCCCATCTCAGCTCTCCCCTCGCGTGCGCCACTGCCCGCCTCTCACGACGGTCTCCGGCACCCGCGACAATCGACCAACCTCCCCCGCCAACATGCAGCCCACGAGACTGCTCTCTCTACGGGCCGCGTCTGTACTACGCCAGAAATCCCTCAGCCCTGCAGATATTGCACAGCTTACACATAAAAAAAGACTCATTGAACAACTTGTCGCTCAACCTGACAGCTGGCGATCCGGCCGCGAGCTCACCAGGAGAATCGGCAGGTGCCTCGCGTTCGGCTGCAACCCCCAGCAGACCGCCGACGCCGCCGCCCTTGTCCGTGAAGTCGTCGACCACTATGAGAACATCCAGATGACCCTTGCCGGGTGCGTCACGCGACATGACCTCGTGCCCACGCAAACACTGTGGACGGCCGACGAGAAGACCATCAAGGGGTCCGAGTTGCCGTGGATGGTAAGTGGTGGGTTGTCCAACTGAGAGCCGAACCTTGCGGGCCCCCCTTTGATGTCTGCCGCCCTTAACACCCGCTGACCTGCTTTCGTGTCTTCGTGCCCTAGACCTTCGACCGGACTGGCAACATGTTGCAAGCCGCTGTACGGGCCGTCAAGCGCGTCCTGGACCACACAGTCGCCACGGCATCCCTCCAATACGAGTGGCTGTGGCAGCTACTTGGAGATAGAGACTCCGCCCAGTCCCCATCGCGGCTGGCCGTCACCAGTGTCCATCTCAACGACCTCGCCCATCTCAACGGCCAACTTGTTCGCCTCCCCTTGACACAATCACTACGTGCCAAACAAACAGTCCACTGACGACGGTGGTAGACACGCAACAATGGATCGGAAGCCATCCGCGCTCATGCCCAGCTCAGAGACTACGACGTATTGGAAGACCGCGCCAATCTAATATGGAGAGTTTTCATATGGTCAAGAGTAGAAATGACCGTCATAGCAGACGTCACAATCTATACGTCGAC
This sequence comes from Colletotrichum cereale, assembly GCA_034509685.1. Taxonomy (NCBI): domain Eukaryota; kingdom Fungi; phylum Ascomycota; class Sordariomycetes; order Glomerellales; family Glomerellaceae; genus Colletotrichum; species Colletotrichum cereale. Next base: position 38,451 of record JASUDE010000392.1, on the reverse strand, counting down.
GTTTTTCAACGAGACAGCCCCGAGGGCGAGACAACTTCTCGAACAAGAACTGAGCCGGATGGCCGCGTTTGGATGCGACGAAATTACGCATAAACAAAGCAAAGGTCACCTTGCCGCCATCTTGCGTCGCATTGGTTTGTTGGAACGTAGGACTTGGAAGAGCAAGCACGCCGTAGAGGACTTAGGTTCTGCCGCTCCCTCCTAAGGCCCGGACATCGGTTTAGAGCCGCTTTCGCTTTTCCGCGTGCCACGACATTCGTCATCGACGTGGCAGTGTGTACTAGGCGATATCTGGGAACCATCAAGACGACTTTGGCTCCGCGTGGTTCACCGAGGCGCGAAACCGCGCGCGATCCCGGGTAAGATGGGCAAGAGTGGGTGCTTGGCAGACGGCAACGCGGCGCGAGTCGGGACGTGTTACGGGGAGACCCTTCGCAAGAGGGAGCACATGCCCATTAAGGCGGCAGCCGTCTCCGGCTGGAGGACAACGAGCCGTTTGGACCCCCGGACGCGGCTCGTGTGAAAGTATCGCGACGGGCGCTGCGTTATAGGTAGTAGTTGATCAAGAGCTGCTGACCCGGAGAGAGAAACATTCCGAGAGCAAACCAGAGGCGTCGACAAATGTCGCTGAAGCGCGCATCGCCAGCGCGAGGCGGATGGTAGCCAATTGACGACACGACTGTTTCTTGTTTCTGCGCTGGCACGAGTAGCCCAAGGTAAACTCGCTGCCTTCAACCTCTAGTCACATGAACACAGCGAGCGCCAACCCGAAAGTCAACGGTACGAGGGCCCATCTGCGGCGTACACGGAAAGCACACCATTGCTCCATACCCGGCTGCTCTCTGATACGTCTCTCATCAGTATCCCAGAGTGATTGGATATGACAGTCCTCACACATGGTCATCTTGGTACTGGATGGGAAAGGTTGCAGACGGTCCAAGCACGCAGGCAATCGCGTGGACAGGACTGTGGTGTAACCTTTGACTAGCATAGCAGTTGTGTGGATTGCGACCACTTGGTCTCCCCATTATAGATGATCCATATCTGCGCGCGTGTAACGGCAACGGAGCCAGCTCGGTGGAATACGACTCTCCAAGCGGAGGAAGATGAAAAAAATAAAACGGAGCAGAAATCCCTTTTTTCCAAAACTTCCGAATGTACACCGCAATGAAAAGGGGAAAAGGGAACACCCCTCCAACCTCTCGAGCGTGGTCCAGATCGAATCGACTCAAAATTCGAATTCGGCTCGGAGGGGCATAATGAAGCCCACCAGAAAATCCGCATCGTACGGAGCCGCCCTCGCGCTATTACGTTGTGCTGCCCGATGTATCGTGCTCCTCTCTCCGTAGGGATGTGCGTTAGAAGGGCAGCAAGCTAATTAGCTGTTCCCAGTCATGCTGCCAGACCGCCCTTAACCTTTCAACATAAGCGCCACAGTGCGAAGGAGGCGGATGGCGAGGGGGCTCTTGGATGTTCGATCCCGCTAAGCAGCGGCAGCAATACAACGGTCTGCAGGGCACCAATCAAGCCTTGCCAGTGCCGTACGGAGAGGCTGCCAAGCTTGTATCTCTTGACCATATGGAGGGGAAGCCAGGTAAAGAGGGTTGATGAAGAGGGGAAGGGCTCCAAGGTGCATGCATGGAAGACGTGTCGTGCTCGTGCTGTAAGAAGTTGGCGCCATGAAGCTTATTCCCGGGTAGTATCAACCTCAAGGTTGGACGTCGCATCTCCTGTTGCCATGATCAGGCTGGCCGTCGTGTCGTCAAGTGATACGATGTCGCCGGCGTATGACTGATCGACGTAAACTGAGTATTGACGCCGTGACGTCGACTCTTGTGCCGTCACGCGCTGGTTCAGCAACAACGACGATAGGGCTCCAAGGGGGGAGCTGTGCCACTGACTCTTGCAGAGTGCTCTGTGTAACTGCTAATAAAATATACTCTGTACGGATACCCCGTATCGCATCTGCAAATTGCTCCCCACGGCATCCCGAGTCAGCAGTCCACTTGGTCCGAGCCGGCTGTGGCAGGGGAGGCAATCTGGCAGGACGGCGCGCCGCTGGTAGCGGTCAAATGCCGACGGCCAGATCGACTTTGCTTTACCGCTCTGCGCCTAGCCTCCCTTCCCGCTCTTACTGATTACGCTCAGGAGCTGGGGGGGTTCAAGTGGGGGGTCGACGAGCACATGAGGTTGCATCTACCAATTATCCCGTAGGTCTGTTGCAACTGGCTTGTTGAGGTGTGGTGGAAGAGACTTACCGTCTTGTTCGCCCTGCGAATTCTGTTGACGTTGGAGAGGGTCGACATTGGTTGATTGGGGTGAAGTGAGTGTCGGAAGCGGTCAGCAGTCGGCGCCCGTCCAGTGTCTCGCCGGCTCGTCCGGGCAGACTAAAAAGAGTGGTCGACGTCGAGCCGTCAAGGAAAAAGCAGCGACGGCGGAGGCGCACTGTCTCGGTTTTTTGCAGAAATGGCTTGTTATGTTTCGGATCAAGAGGGGATCGTCGCCTCCGCCTGGGGAAAGGCGACAAAGGCAAGGGCACATCGGAGGAGAGGGCCGCTTTGTCTGGGGCCTGCGACGGGTCGAAAACAGCCATGCGGACGGACCCATGAACTCCCAGCCGTCAATTGTCGACTTGATGCATGTAGTGTATGCAAAGCAGAGGGCATTCTAGCTGGCGAGTTGTGGGAACGACTTGGTTGGGGGTGGTAGGAAGCCAGCTCCCATGATGGATGGACACAGCGCCCAGAAAGCTATGCATGCAGCATTCCGCAGCTGGCCAAAGATCGACGCAGAAATTAAACACCCCCAAAGTCCATCGTGACTCTTGATAGGAGAGCGGTTGTTGAGAAGCTGCAGCTCCTGCAGCTGGTGAAGCAGTGCTTAGTAGGTATATGTGCGTGTTTGTGTGTTTGTGTGTGTGTGTGTGTGTGTGTGATGGTGCGTTGTCAACCACAAGACGAGACGAGACGAGCGTGCATTGCTACATTCGAGTGTATCGTCTGCCATCCTGTTCGCCGAGTCGTGGGCAAAGTCGAGGTCCACCGGCGATGCTCCCGTCTCGTCGACATCGGCCTGGGTGGTCTCTTGCTGATGCCATGCCGTGGCATGCCCTGGAAATGGACGCTGGACCGTGGTGTTTGGCTATGCTCCATCAGGGCTAGCGTTGCGCCTGTACATGGACGATGCGTGGGACAAGCCGCTAGTGCCCATACCATCCATCCCATCCCATGGTATCGTCGCCCAAGTCCATCAAGCTTTTTTCTTCTTCTTCTTCACTGTGCGAGAGACTCGAGGGGCCATTGCTCCGGTTAGTTTTCTGGTTTTCGTCTTATTGCTTGGTGCCCCATGCCTCGGGCCTCACCGGCGAGCGTTTTGACGGCACCACCGGCCATCGGCGTCACGATGTCGATCATGGAACAATTGTCCACCGAGCGTCGGAGAGCAGAGAACATCCAGCACGAACACGGCGTCTACTACTGTTACGTATAAAGTAGTAGTAGCTGCAGCGCGCACAAAACATGCTCAGTAGGGGGTCGACTTGAAAGGGCAACCCGAAGGTGCACTTTAGGGGCGAGTATATTTCCGTCGGTTTAGTGGCGCGTAATGTGGAGCTCGCCTTGATGATCGTCGCTTTACGGCTGGGGACCGGGTGATGGCGAATGGTGATTGGCGGTTAACAACAAGCTTCGGCCGGGGCGGACAGGCGATGGTTGTCTTTGGAATGTCCTCGTGGCTCCTTTTGCTTTTCGATAAGAGATTTTGAGTACGCGGGGGGGTTCATAAGAGAGAGAGAGCGGGGAGAGCCTGGCCCTGGAACGACAAGGAAGCGGTTGGTGCGGCCGGTGAGGGTAGAGTTGCTCCGACATGTGCGATGACGATGATGAAGGGGGATCATCCGGGCAGCGCAAGGCCGGCCTTGGTGTTGAATGGGTTAGCCCTCCCTTGATGAACCGAGCCCGGTTGACAACTGCAAGCTGCCCCCAAGTTCAGTTCGTCTTGATGTTTGCCGGGTGCCTTGCGGCTGGTAGTCGACGCAAGAGCCCCTAACCAAGCATTCAACAGCCGTTAACAATACTGATGTGCTGACGCACACAACATATCTATCGTGTGCTCGTGGAAGATTGGCACCCACACGGTTGGCATAAGAGGCACAAGTGCGGAGGGATGATATCGTCGTGGCCGTCCCGTCTCTTCTGTAATGTTAGAGCCGGGGCTATGAAGCGAACAGCGATAATATGGATGCCGGACAACGGTCGGTCACGGAAGCCGTGAACAAGACGAAGAAGAGACGAAGAGGTGACGGAGAGCCGAACTAGGGACGAAAGAAGAAAGAGGAGGGCGGCGGTGGAGTGGCGGGGGAGGGAGTGACAGCAAGAAACGAGAGTTCACCCGCTGTCCTGTGCGACGAGGGATGGCAGAGGATGACAGAAGGATAGGCAGGTAGTCCTGGGGGATGAGTTGAACGTACCTATGAAATGGTGATGGGGGGAGTGGTAGGGTTGGTTGGTTACCTTGGGTGAGAGGAAATGGGTGGAAAAGAAAGGCAGTGAATTTTTTTTTTAGAGTTGGGAGCAGCAGGTATGATTGCTGATGACCGACCGGGCTGTTCCATGCGAAGAAGGAAGTTCCTTCCAGACAGATGGACGGACAGACCTCTAGAGCAACAGCACTCGCACAGAAGGCGCAAGGCGAGGCGAGGCGAGGCAAGGCAAGTGCAGGTGTGTATATCGGCAAGGCACGGCACGGCACAGCAAGGGAAGTGCAAGTGCAAATGCAAGTGCGAGGCAGGAAGGCCACTCGCATAACTACAACTCTGTACACGAGGGGGCATTGGGAAGGCACGACGATGGTCGATGGTCGACGATGGGAAGGCACGGTGGTACGATCACAACACCCTGGCTATCCCGCCTATCCCCTATTCCGCGTGTCCTCCTTGCCACGCTGGTACGTCTCCGACCCCAAGATGCCAATGTTCCTTCCGCCCGCCCGCCCGCGAGACGCAAGACACAGGACGCACGATGCAAGACGGATGCTTGCGCAGCACAAGCACAGCATGCCCGCCGTTGCTTGCGTGTTTTCCGTTCCGTCTCGTCCGGGTCCATGCTATGCCATGCCATGCCACGCCATGTCATACCATACAATACCATACAACACCCTGCTATACTACAGGTACCATGCTGAGAACCAGGACCGGCCTGGACGCGGAGCAGCCGTTCCGGGCAGAGCAATTGATGTCCATCGACGACAGAGACAGTTGTCGGATTGTCGTCGAGGCACCGGTAAAACGGCGGCGGAGTGCTCCTCCATGACCGAAGCCACTGAACTGTCTGTCAGCCCACAAGTGCGTGCATGTACCTAGTATCGTCAGTCGGCCGGTGGTCTCCTGTAATCTTAACTTCATCGACCTCTGCAGCAAGGCCCCTGCCCGGCTCTCCAGAGGGCTGCAGCAGCACTAGGTACTACTACAGGATGTAAGTAGGTACTACGGCAGTGTAGGTACGTACAGCATCACATTCTTGCGAGTTGACAATGGCCAGCGCCGGGGTACCCCGAAGTACACGCATGTCAGACGAAATTGCCCCTGGGACTAGGCACAGTTTGGCCGAGGGCTAAGTACTACCCAGGTCCAGATGAGAGATCCTGATCCTGATTCTGATTCACATCGAGGGGTAGTGTAAAGGCATGGGGTCCACCAAAGACAGTACTGGCCAATAAGACATGGGTTCTGACTGAGGGTACTCCAGATGGACCCCACAGTCACGACTCCATAGGTACTTCATCAGGAGAGGATGAGGAGGAAGAGTACGTACCGTAAAGCATCCCCCCCGGTGTGGCAGTACGTATAGACTACTACCGACTACCTACCTACTCACACATCCATCCAAGGCTGGACAGTGCGAGGCTTCTCCCTTCCGCACCACCAGCAATCCCTGTTTCTCGTCCGCTTTTTCCTCCGCAGCCTTTTTTTTCAAAATAAACTTGAGGCGAGGTACTCCCCTCCACTTGGTGCATGTCCAAATGTCCCGGAACTAGGTACACTAGTTGAAAGGGGGCGCTTTAAAAGAGAGAGAGGAAGAAAAAAAAAGAGGGGAGGGGAAAAAGAAGAGAAAAAGAAGAAACATGAAAAAAAAGAATAAGACCCCCTTACTAAACCAACACATATGCCGCCGCCACAACCAATATTCTGCCGCCTACAGCTGACAACTGCTGTCTACCTACCTACCTACCTACCTAACCTGCCTAGGTACCTGTCTAAGGTATCCGTATCTACCTATCTACCCAGGCCAAGGTATCTTTAATTACCCAAGTGACTGCATTCAGCAACATTCGCAAGAGCAGGAACAGAACAGTAACAGCAACAGCAACAACCAAAGCCGCAGTAGCCAAAGCATTCTGCTCTCACCCGAACCTTTTTTTTCTCTCTCTCTCTCTCACCCGAACTACTACTACTACTACTACTACCTGTTTACTACGTACATGCATGCATAAGCATTGACTTGCCTTTCACACAACCTGCCCACCTTAATTTTCGTACCTTCCCCCCTTTGCTTGTCGCTCCTTACCAACCCAAACCCACCCTGCCGAGTATTTCCCGACGCGAGTAATCCATCTTACGTACTGTACTGTTACTGTACCTAAGTACCTACCTACCGTAGGTTGATTAGTACCTACAGCACCTACCTAAGGCAAGGTAGCTTACATACTTCGTACCTACCTACTTCATCACCACACAAACTTTCCCCGTTTCCAGACCGGGAAAAAACAACAACTCAATCACCACCACCACCACCACCACCAACCGCCGCCGTCGTCGCCAGTATCATCATCAACCACCGACGCAGCCTCTCTGGGAAGAAAATAACCCCCCGATTTCCCACCGCACCCGACGACGCATGAGGCCTCACGGTTTCCCCCGGAAACCCCGTCGCTTTGCGCTCATCTCTGCGTCGAGTGCATAGTTTTTTTTAACCTCCACCAACCAGTGCCTCCCCATCGTCCCGGTCGCTCTCGAGACGGGATCCCGATCACTCGCACTCTCCCCCTCCCCCCCTTCCAGCATCCAGACCACTCCAAGTCGTACTGCTGGCGCCCCCCGACCTGCCTTGCAAGGCTCCCGGGTCGGAGGACAGCAGAAATCGGTGCAGCGCATGCCTCGCGCTTCAAGTTCCTCGAAGCGACAGCAAGGCGCCGCCAACCAACGCGATACCAGGCACGAAAATGGTCTTGTAGGCCCCGCGAAGCGAGTCACAAACAAGAAGAGTCAGCCGAACCTCGAACCCGCCTCTGCCCGGAACACCCCCGACCAGAATGCCGCTGCTTCGGCCCTCCCCTTGTCCCTCCCCAACGGTAACGGCTCCCCCAACGGCAACCTCAAGAACGCAGCCCTCGCTGCCGCCCACGACACCATGGCCCTCGACCACCGCAACGGCGACGTCGCCACTGCTGCTGCCGCTGCTGCCAGGCGGCCCTCGCTAGGCGCCTGCTCCGAGACGTCGTCGTCCGACTCGCTCTCCTCGAGCCTGCCCAACGGCGTCGTCGACGCGAGCCACCGTCAGATCGACGTCAATGCCACCAAGAACGCCGACGTCCACCGCGACCCCGGCGGCCCTGTCGAATTCGCTGCCACCGTCCTCAGAGCTCTGCCCCTCTACGACACCCTCGCCATCCTCATCCTGCTCATGCAGGTCCCCCCCGTCGCCCTCTCCGGTATCTACATGGTCTTTACCTTTTTGACCTTCGTGCCCCCCGTCACCACCAGCTCTGGAATGAACATCAACCTGGCCGAGATCTTCGACTACAACTCCACTATGCCCTCCCTTGTCACCGTCCTCTGCATGGACGTCTTCATCCTCCTGGTCTGGCTGTTCCTGTGGCCCACCATGCAGCTTGCCATCCTCGACTTTGCAAAGCCCGTCATCGCCGCCACTCTCGGCGGCGGATCGAACACGAGGGAGGGAGCCTCGAGGAGCGTCACTACCTGTTTCTTCCTCGTCATAGGGTCCCATCTGCTCCGCGGATCCAGGTTTCACTGGTCTCGAGCCGCCAAGTTCCTCCCTGCCAACTGGCGATTCTCGCCCGACTCGGACGACCCGTTAGAATCCTTCTCCCGCGGCTTCGATAAGAGAGGACCACACAGTTGGATCAAGAGCGTCCTCGCCATACATATCTTGACGCAGGGCATAGTGCGATATATTCGAGAGTGGTATTTAAGAAGAGAAAAGGGGAGCGCGTCGGCGCAGAGCATAACAGACCCGGAAGCGGGCAAGTCGTACGCCACCGACACGGCCGCCGACACGGGGTTTGCTACGCCAGACAGCGACACGACCTTCCAACAAAACGCAACAGTATCGACTACGAAAAAGAAAAGAAAACAGAGCACACAGGTGCGCCTTCAGCAGCCGCTGTGGGCGGCCCTCGCGAGCACCAAGATCGTCATGGTCAAGGAGTACGAGCTATCGCACGCGACGTCCGAGTCAGCCGGCTCCAATGCCACCGATATTCATAATTTGGGCAACGCCCCGTTCGACAGCCAGGCCGAGCAGATATGGATTTCCTACATCGGCCACGATGAGGTATGCTTCAACACGAGTCATTTCCCCGACAGCCCGAGCGCCGCGCCGAACGGCCACATCTCGCGACCGGCCGGGGTCGACACGTCGAAGCCCTTTTACGTCCGAGTGAACAATGCTTTTTGGCAACCGACACGTATTTTCCGCATCCAAGACGACGAGCACGACGAGCAACCGGGCCACCATCGGTGGTGCGGCGACATTTACGGACTGCGACCGCTGTCCAAATACGTCTGCGAGTTTGTCGACACCCACACGAACCGAGTCATCTTCTCCACCAGCATCCGCACCTCCTTCGCCCAGAACAGGGACCAGGAGGGCTCCGTCAATCCGCCCGTGAGCACGCCGCAGTCCCTCCGACCGGACTCGCCCGCCACGACGCTCAAGAGCACGATCAACGCGAACAACGAGCGTCTGGCGGAAGAGAAGTCGAGGCTCAAGACGCTGCGCAAGGAGTGGAAGAACAAGATCAGTTCGCTGAAGAAGGAGAACGAGAGACTCGACAACGTGATTCAGTCGGCAGGTGGCAACGACGACAAGCACAGACAGAAGATCATCCAACAGGAGAACACCAAAGCCCAGTCAGAAAAGGAGATTGCCCAGCTCGAAGCGGATCTCAAGGCGTTTGAAACAGCACCGGAAGGATTCTACGAGCGTAAGAAACAGACGGAGAAGGAGTGGTCCGCCGAGAAGGCCGTCTTCGATGCCGCGTCCAAGGAGTTCAAGGAACACAAGGCCAGCATCGCCAAGGCCGTGAAGGCCAAGGAGGACGAGCAGGTCGGCATGCAGACGAAGCGGAACAAGATCGCGGCGCGCATCGCAAAGGTCGACAACGAGCTCGGCCGGATCACGGACGCCAACAACCGCGGCCTCGACGAGGCCGAGCGACGGCGCCAGGCGCGAGGCGCGTGGCAGGCGGAGACGTCGACGATTGAGAACAACTTCCGGGGCAGCATCGCGGACATGAAGGCGGCCAACGCCATCAAGCAGGAGCAGGTCAACGCGCTGCTGCAGCAGCTCCAGGCGTACCACGAGCACATGAACTACGCCACTGCCACGTCGATGCCCTTTGACGTTCCCGATCAACAACAACACCACCACCTCCACCACCACCACCACCACTCGGCCGCGCCTCAGGCAACCATGTCGGCGTACAACCCGGCGGCTCCCGCGTGGACGCCGCCGCCGGCCGCCGCCGCGGCGCCTAGCTCGCAGCACCCGATGCCGGCGGCGTCGATGTGGCCGACGTCCATGATGACGGGGTCGGGCTCGGCGCTGCCGCTGCCGACGAACTCGACGCAGGCGGTCTGGGGCTACCCGCTACCGCCGCACCACGGCACGGTGTCTCTCAAGGCTAGAGGTCGTTCCTCGTCGATGCTTAGTGACGTGTCGGGATTCACGCAGTCTAGCAACGGCGACGACGAGTTCCTGTCGACGCACAACACGCCCGCACAGCAGCCGATGGCCCAGCGGACGCCGGTCACGTTTGCGTTTACGCGGCGTCAACGCAGCGATGGCGCCGGGTCCGGCGGCAGCAGCGTGCGCAGCGGGAGCGCCAGCGGGAGCGGCAGCACGCGGGACCCGCAGAGTCCGGTCTGATTGCCGTGGCGGTGGTCCGTCAGGGAAGGATGGCGAGGGAGAAGTCTGTCTGTTTCTTGCTTTGTTCGGTAGTCGACTTTTTTTTATATCTGAAAACGCTGGGAGAAGAGGAGTTGCGTGCTGGATCATCCCCGTCTGCACTGTCAGCGACGCGTCTATCTGCCGGCAATTGTGCGAGTCGTCTCCCTCTCTTTGGAGCGGTGGTCATACCGTAATGTCGACGATAGCACGGGCGTGGCCTTGAAACGGGGTGTCGATCGGTATCGATTCTTGTCTCGCGAGAAATGGAAAAAAGTTGTGCCTTTGTTTAACCCCCCCGTGTGTGGTCCGGCCAGTAATGTGATGCCCGTGATACGAGGACAATTTTAACCATCTAGCTACACCATCTATCTAGTGTGCCCAACCCGACATACCCGACATAACGCTTGCCCACTTACAAGCTTTGTGTGTGTTTATGGTACTCTGGTTCGATGAGACATACTTGGGAGCCGTCCAGGTCGGAGTGAGAAATGATGTAAGCTTCTGAACCGGCTCATGTACTTTACCCTCCTTCCCCCATGTTGCTGTGAGATTGCAGAGCCAGGGACGGCCACGCTGCCGGGCCGGTGCTGCGGTTCGTCTCATCTCGTGGCTTGTGGTCATGGTCCCGGCAGTTGCGACGGCGGCGGTGGTGAGGTGGTAAGCTCGGTACGCGCCCGTTGTCATTCTGGTTCATGACGGTCAAGTGGGCGAGGAGGATGCCGTCTGGGCAACAGTATCAACATGGTTGGTATGCACGTATATGATGCTTAGAATGAAACTAGGGTCCATGGGTGTGAGGTGAGGTGAGGGACCTGTGGGAATGAACGGCGGAGGGGGTATGCTAAGCTTTCGCGCCTCAGGGCTGCTTCTGTGTGTTTCGTGCATGAGTAAAACCCAATTCCGGATGAGTCACGTCAAAATGTCTCTTCCGACTTTCCCTTTGGTCCACGTGGGCTTGTTCGGGATGCCGAGGGCCTTTTTGCGGATTTGCAATATCACAATCTCCAACAAAAAAAAAAAAAAAAAAAAAAAA
>JASUDE010000392.1:0-27144 GCA_034509685.1 Colletotrichum cereale | reverse complement strand
TATTCTTCCCCCCCCCCCCCCCCCCCTTACCTCCTCGTTCGTTATTGTGTGCGGTCGCCGTGTAGCGTTACACACAGGCTCGAGATGCATGAGACGGCGAGAAAGACTTTCGGGCAAGTTGATTTGCCTCTCCGGGGCAGAAGAACTTCACAACATATGCATCGTCCATCCCTTGTCCATCCCTCGCTTCTCGCCCCCCTCCACCCAATAAGCGACTCTTGCAAATCTCCAGATGAATGGCCACCGACGGCTGATTCGCTTCTCGATTACCAACACCTCTTCGCATCCTATGGTAGAGACGCAAGCGCCAGTTCGGGTCATGCAACCGACGGAGGATCGGAGTGGGAGGGGGGGGGGGGTGGCCTGGCTGGTCGGGGCGGGACTGGCGTCGCCGGTACAAGCCTTGCAAGCGCAAAAAAGGGCCTCCCCCCTCTCACTCCCTCCGCGCGAAAGGGCGGCGGACTGGTCGGCGGGTGACGAATCGGAGGGCGTAGACCGGGGGGTATTCTAGCTGGACGGGCAGACGCGCCGTTGGGATGCTTCCCATCCTCTCCCTCTCCCTCGCTCTCTCTGTGTGTACTATATTCCTGGATGTACCGTTTCGCTGGGGAACGTATGGGACGAGTACTTGCTGTTCAGACACGCGAGAGAGAGAGCGCGAGAGAGAGAGAGAGAGAGAGAGAGAGAGAGAGAGAGAGAGAGAGAGAGAGAAACACGCACACATACACGGATAGACGAGAGTCTTGGCTTCGAGGTAAGATGCATGATGGGAGGGGCGGGTTCCCTTAGCGCAGCCATTGTGACCCCTTTTTGCCTAGGATCATTGAATAACGAGGGCGCGACCTGGAGTTGATGGAGGGGAGGGGAGGAAGAGGGAGGAGGGTAGAGGAGGGCATACGGAAACAAACGAGAGACACATGACAACCATTTCCCTCCCCTTCCCCCCCTGCCATATCGTGGCACAGCAATAGAAGAGTCGGTCAGTTTTCTCTAGATTGGTTATTTAATTTTTGGTCTTTTTGGGGGGCTTCCATCTCTACCTTTTCTCTCTTATGATATCCCCCGCCTTTGTATACACATATTCCCGTCCGATCAACACGCTCAACGTCGCCCCGCGGGACCATCCCTTCCAACCCCCCCCCCCCCCCCCCCCCCCGTCTAAGCCTCAACTGTCGCGGCAGATCGCCACCGAACGGACCTTCTTTTTTTGCATTGCGGTTCGTTTCTCCAGCACTGATCCCTTCAGTGCTGGTAGATCTGGCGGGAGAGAGAAAGAAAGAGAGATAGCAACGCACACACACACACACAGAGAGAGAGAGAGAGAGAGAGAGAGAGAGAGAGGGAACTGGCGGGGGCGCAGCGTTTCTAAAATCGTACGACGTTCGAGATATACGGCATCCGTCGCTTTGTTACGCACGCGTACAAACGTGTATCCTTCGCTCCATCCCCAGCCTCGCCAACCTTGTCTCATCTCAAACGGTGGGCGGACGAGGCAACGCGGACGCCGCTTTCAATCCTCGCCAACTACAGACAACGCCTTGGCCTAGAGGCAATATAACCGGTGCATATACGCCGCAGTCCGCGAAGCAAGCAGTTTGCATGCTTCTGCCACAACGATGGGCTTCTTCGACCGCAAAAAGGTCAGGAAGGCCGCTCCCGAGCCGGTGCCTTTGCCGGTTAAGCCCGCGCGAGTGAACGCTCCGGGCCAACATCACACATCGCCGCCGCCGCCGCCGCCTACTTCGCGGTACGCCACGTCGACCACGCAGACGCCGACGTACTGGCAACCCCAGCAGCAGGCACAGTATCACCAGCCCCCGCCTCCATACCACCGCCCGTACCAGGAGCCGCAACACCAACACCAACAACAGCACCGCCCCCAGGAATGGACTCAACACCCCCAACGTGGCCCGTACACCCAGCCCATCGTCGTGAACCAACACTACTACCTCCACCCGCCGCCGCCCTCCTCCCACCTCGTCCTCGCCGCCCCGCCAACAGCGGCAGCGTCCTACGCCGGTGCCGGCGCCGGCGCCGGCGCGAACCCCTACCCCTTGGGGCTCGACAAGTTCGCCGGCTCGGTGGTGACCATGGCCAAGGACTTTGCCTCGCCGCACTTCCTCGAGGAGCCCAACTTCCACCCGCACGCCACCCAGCTCATCAACTCCACCGCCGCGTGCGTCGACCAGATCGCCGGGTGCTTCAACGACGTCATGACGCTGATCGACCGCGAGAGGCTGGTCGGCAACGAGAAGGCCCTGTTCTCCTACCACCAGGACGGCGGCGCGCCGTCGGCTCCGCCGGTACCGTCGAGCGAAGGCAAGAGGGGCGGCGGCGGCGGCGGGAAGGGAGCGAAGAGCGAGAAGGGGGCCGGCGGCGCGAGGAAGAGGACCAAGGAGAAGGAGTCCTCGTCGTGCAAGGTGCAGTCGACGGCCATCACCGCGTCGGTGGTCTCCGGGAACTATTTCGCAAAGGTCGAGCTGTACGCCAACTCGAGGTTGCCCATGAACCTCCCGCCGCTGAGGCTGTAAGGAACCCTCCCCCCCCCTCTCCCCTCCCCCACCCCTTCTATGAAGTAAAAGAAGTAGAAACCACTGACACCGCGCCAGGTACATACCCACCTGGCCTCTTATCTGCATGGCGGCGCAGTACGCCGAGCGCGTGTACGACCACCCCAAGGGCGCCGAGCGCGACGCCCACGTGTCGGCGGACTGGAAGACGGGCACCAAGGCCATGGTGATCAAGTCGGTGCCCATGGACCACGTCGGCACCATCGTCTTCGCCATCCGCGGCTCGGCCACCTTCATGGACTGGGCCGTCAACCTCAACGCGGCGCCCGCCTCGCCCGCCGGCTTCCTCGACGACCCGGGCAACTTGTGCCACGCCGGCTTCCTCGCCGTCGCCCGCAAGACGGTGCGGCCCGTCGCCGCCCGCCTGCGCCAGCTGCTCGAGGAGGACCCGGCCCGGAGCGCCTACAGCCTGCTGATCACGGGCCACTCGGCCGGCGGCGCCGTCGCGAGCCTGCTGTACGCCCACATGCTGGCGACGTCGCCGCGGGCCGAGAGCGAGCTCAACGTGCTGACGGGCTGCTTCAAGCGCGTGCACTGCGTGACCTTCGGCACCCCGCCCGTGAGCCTGCTGCCGCTGCGGCGGCCGGACCGGCCCGAGCTGCGCAAGAGCCTGTTCCTCACCTTTGTCAACGAGGGGGACCCGGTGCCGCGGGCGGACAAGGCCTACGTGAGGAGCCTGCTGGAGCTGTTCGCCGCGCCGGCGCCGAGGGAGAGGGAGAGGGAGAGGAGGCCGTCGGCCCAGGCGAGCTCCGCGCTGGTCGTTGTAGCCGCCGGCGGGGGCCAGGACAGGGACAGGGAGAAGAAGGCGGGCGGCGTGGGGAGCCGGCTGGCGGCCAAGGCGAGCAAGATGTCGCTGGCGCGGTCGTCCAAGGAGCTCCGGGACCCGTCGGAGAGGGACGGGGGCAGCGGCGGCGGCAGCGGCAGCAGCAAGAGGAGGAAGCCGGTGTGGCAGCTGCCGCCGAGCACGCTCAGCTCGCCGGGCCGGATCGTGGTGCTGCGGAGCGGCGACCACAAGGCGAGGATCAAGGACCGGAAGACGGTGAGCGAGCGGCTGGACGAGGGGGTAGTCGCGCAGACGGTCTCGGACGAGGAGCTGCGGGGGGTCGTATGGGGAGACCCCGTGTGCCACGTCATGAGACTATACTCGGGCAGGATCGAGACCTTGGCCGTTGGGGCTGTCACCGGGAAGCACGGTTGAAGAGGGGTTGGGTCATGGGTTTGGTTTGAAGAGGAGATGGGTTCTGAGGGCGTTTTGTTTTGGCTTGCCAGATACCATTGCTTCATGATGTTGAGTCTGGATACTATTGATGAATAATGAGTTGTGATATCCGTTTACACTACCAGCTGCCGATGGTCCAGACGTCGACCCCGTCATGTCTGGAGGCTCTGCATATTCCAAAGAGCAGTTATGGGTGGTTTGTTAAACCACGGTTGATAGTCCTTGAACATCGCTCGGAGGCTGGTACGGATAACCATATCCGCTTGCCTCGTCTTCGACCTCCTCCAGTGTTGTTCCGACTAGCAATCCGGAACAGCACATACGTTCAGCCCCCCCCCCTCGATTGTGAACTATTGCAACGATCCATACAAGCGTCGAAACGTAATCGTGCTCATCAGTTCCAGCCAGAATCCCAGGGCTGATGAGTTGCTTTGGTAGTTGCCAAGTCGCAGAACGCGAGTGGGCTGGTGTGGTTCAATGGATGGGTACGGCTCACTGTGGCTGGTCCCATTCATTCCGGACCCGTTATTCCGGTAACTGAAGCATGCGGCCTGAATTGAAGCAAGTTTTCAAGTACGCGTGGAGAGCGTGAATATTCATTCATTGGGCGAAGAAACGTCAGTCTTTGCCACACGCATGAATGCTCCATGTCACCCCCAAGATCACAATCCACAAGCATCACACATACCCGCCGCTTGCCGAGCACGACTTCACAAGTCAAGTCGCCATATACTCCCAAGTCGTGCCTACTACCACTGCAGCTCCGGTGCGTTGGCACCATCGCAACCGCATCGCCCCCGACCGTTGGTGGCTTCCGCCACTCGTACACGCCGCCTCGTCGTTGAAAAGCCCCCTTGTCCCATCTCACCTGTTGCATGGCCTCCTTCACGCCGACGTCGAGCAGCGACGCGCTCTTCCTCATCGGCCCGTCGCCCTTGTCGAGGAAGCACATGCGCTCGTCCAGGAGCAGATAGCTGCCGGCCATCGTCTGGTTATCCTCGGGCACGTAGCATGGCAGGTGCTTGTGCCTCTCGCAGAACGTCTTCCACTGCGCGTCCGAGACGAGGAACCTCGTTGCGTCCCGCACGCGGCTCGCGTTCTCGTTCTCGCCCTCCACGATCAGACACTGGAAGACCTTCCATCGGAACGGGGCCAGCGCCGCGATCGGGGCCGTCATGTCCTCGTCCCAGTTGTGAATGTTCACTACCGTGTTGAGCTTGAACATGATCCCGTAGCTACGGCACCAGTCGGCGATACGGAACACCTGAGTCACGTGGTCAGTGTCGGTTGGAGCCTGCTTGTCTTCTGTGCGCCCGATGGCGTCGTTCGTTTGCTGGACGAAGGAATCGGACGAGATGGCCAGGATGTCCAGGTACTGGCCGAAACGGGAGAGGAACTTCTCCCGGATCTTGCTCCCGTTACTGACAATGCTGATGCTTTCGATACCTAGATCCTCCTTGCCGTAGCGTAGTAGTTCGCCCAGAAATTTGGGATGCAGGAATGGTTCTCCGCCGGCGATGTTGAGTTTACGCATGCCGGCCTCCTTCAGGAGGCGCAGGCCGCGTTTGGCCTCGTCCAGCGGAAGGATGTAGCTCGAGATGTTGGTGTGGAAGCAGAACCCACAGGCGTAGTTGCACTCACGGGGCGGGAAGTAGTTGACCGAGACGGGCAATTCTGCATCGTCTGGCTCCTTGTCTGTAGGCGTGCGTTCTGGTAGGGCTGGGTGCGTCTGGCGCCGGGCGCGACGGCGAGAGAGGTAGGCCGCGGCCACGCAGGCAATCAGTATCATCCACACGCGACTTGGCATATCAGGGAACGAGACAAAGGTCGTAAGAAACCCCATCCTAGGTGCTTGAGTGGTTAGCTTGTTGGTTTGGCTTGTTGGCGCGCGAACCGACGGCGGGCGGTGTTTCTTGTTGACGGACGAGTCTGGCGGGGTACAGAGGCGGGGTTACTGGCAGACTTCGAGCGCCTACGTGACTGTGACGTCTCTGCCCCCAGGTGTTGAATTTCTACGGAGAAACATTTGCTGCGCTGAGTGGTTGAAGTAAGACATGCGCCGTATTTCTTTAACTATATTAGGGTCGTATAGTGTACCTGTATAGCCTTGAGGGGCTGCCTTTGAAAGGTTAAGGATACGTGCCATATGGTGTTACAACAGAGCTAGGTTTCTGGAAAGGTTTCTGGATGTCATTCAAGTGATCAGGCAAACGTACAGTAACCCCCCCTTTTAGTTAACCTAGGAGTACCGTGCACTGTGGGTTAGCAGTAAGGGTAGGGTAAGGCAGTGTTGATAAGGGTTAGGGTTTAGGATCAACGCGGGATTGGTTTACGTACGGAATATGATATTCTTCTGGGCAAGACAGGGTATTCTTCCAGGCGGTTCCACTGATATGTTATGTCTGCACAGACTATACGCGCACAGTACTCCCAGGTTAACTAAAGGGGGTCACTGTACGATTATGTGTAGACTCTCATGTAAGTTAATCTTTTGAATTCACTAATAGACTCTGAACCTTATGTTATCCAGATGCTTAGTGGAGTACTCGAGAAGCTATTGCTTACCGCTGTCAGCAATCCTCTCCTATCTCGTAAGCTTGGCGTTCGATAGTTCGTCAACATCCTCTTGGCGAGCGGTATATTTGCTTCTTTCTTTGCGGTAATACGGCAACAGGCCGTTCAGGTTGGCAAGGCCTTTCACTTCCAAGACTAGAATCTTGCTTCTTATCAGTGCTTTTGTAACCAGGTAGTATCTGATGTGCTCAGTTTAAGCAGAATCCTTCATACGCAAAATTCTATTATTTATTGCTCTTATAAATGTAGTCTGGGCGATTCATCCACAACGGCTATATAGCCTGTTTGTTATTGCCCCACACTGACATGGGAGCTCTCTGCTCAGTCTCCAACGGTGGCATGGCCAATATACTATGTAGTTTGCCACGAAAGCCTGTCGAACATGACAGAAATTTCATGAACCCCCAAGACTAATAGGGGGGGCATAATCCATGTTGGCGGCATTATAGGCATCTCTTGTTGGACTGCTGCGCCAACATCGTAAAGGGAGCGTGTGCCGGAGGACACACAGAGTGGAGCCAGGACTGGATGGTACCATGGTTCTCCATGCATTAAAAACCATGGGGGGGGGGGGGGGGGGGGGGCGAGATGACGGTTCTGGCCAAGGATCAGACTCTGGTCATGCGTGGTTACCGCATAGCCAGGGCGCCCGCGGCCGCGATCCCCGTCGTCAGATTAAGGGTGGCAGTCAGGTTGCACAACCAGCCGCCGACATAGCCGTTCACCTCCTTGGGCTTCTCCCACATGATCCAGTGCGAGCCGTTCACCACGCCCCGCGCCAGCCTGTCAAAGTACACCTCCATCCCCGTCGACAGAATCGGCGGCAGTGCCGTGTCCTGCAGCCCGCCAATGTACAGCGCGGGCTGCGCGTACTTGGCGGAGAAGGGGGCGTCGTTCGCCAGCAGCGACAGCTCGTCCTTCCAGTTCAGCTCGCCGGTGCGGTACCAGTTCAGGGTCCGGTTGAAGGGGTCGGCGGCGTAGTTGTCGACGTAGAAGTCGAGCTCTTGCTTGGTCAGCAGCGACGTGTCCTTGGTCACGCCGTCGAGGCGGTCGAGGGCGAGCCCGTCGCCGCTCGAGTTGAAGGCGGACCCGCCGCCGGGGAGCCGCGCGCCGTAGAGCGTGTTGAGGACCTGGCGCACGCGGGTGGCGTTCTGCGCGTCGACGGGGCCGATGTAGTCCTGGACGTCGTCGGTGCGGAACTGCAGCTGGTACCGCAGCGTCGGCAGCGCGAGGGCTTGGTCGACGTACGTCACGCGCGGGGGAGCGAACGGCGTGCTGATGACGAAGAAGGCGGCGACCAGCTCCGGGTGCCAGAGCGCGGCGCGGTAGACCACGGCACCGCCCCAGTCGTGTCCGCCCAGGATGATGCGCGACACACCGAGGTGGCTGGCGAGCGCGGCAATGTCGTCCGACGCGCGCTTGAAGGTGCTGGGTCAACATGTCAGCGACATCGTCCTCCCAAGCAAAAAGCTTATAAGCCTCAACCCCTGAAGGTTTTTGGCGCCGGAAAGGTTTACTCACTAGAGGCCAACGTCTTCGGGCGAGTCAGTGCCGCCGTAACCCATCATGTCCGGGGCGATGACACGGAGGCCCTTGGAGAGCAGATAGGGGATCTGGTAGCGCCATCCCAGAGACAGGTCGGGCCATCCGTGGATGAGGAGGATTGTGCCAACCACCTTGCCCGCCGGCTCTGCGTGGATGTAGTTGTACTTGACGCCGTTCAGCGTAGCCGTCTGGTACTGAAACGGGAGCTTCGGGCTGACGTAGGGTTGGAGCTCCATCTTGGCGGATTCTCTTGAACGAAAGTGTATTCAGTTGGTGATGTTGAGGGGCTGTTCTGGAAGAGACGGGCAACGGATCATCGTCACCTATGTAGCCCTCTCTGACCGAACATAGACTCTGAAGCGATGTCGCAGCCGTTGTGGAGTTACACGGAGCTTGTTCCCGTTGCAACTGGATACCCGCTGTCTCCACTTTCCTATCCAGGAGTCCAATTTTACTTTGATTGCGGCAGATGCAGCCATCTTCTGCTAAAACATGCAAGCCAAGGCAACGGCGCGACTCTGCGGCTCTACTGCCTCGGCATAATGGCGTACCGTCCGGAGACCCCGGACGCGACCTTCCCGGAGGGGAAATCCTTGCGGAAGGCCATGTAAGTGTAGCCACCTGTGGGGGGGAAGCCCTTGGTCTACCGGTGAAGCAACCCGGGGGTTCATCCCATGTTTCCATCAACGCGAAGGGTTTAGTTGATGTGATAAAGAGCCACTTGGGAGGCTCTAGGCCTTTGCCCCGTATGTGTTAAGTGACCCTAGGTCGGCTGACACTATCTTCGACGACCGGCAGGTTTTCGACAGAGCGCGTTACACAGCGCCTGATCTACGGATCGTAGTAAAGCCGGTGACCAGTGGAACCCTAGGTGATCAAAGTCTCCGTGGAAACCGGCGTAGAAGCCTCCAGAGTAACGGTCGTATGCTGAGTTCCATTTTGCCACGTGTGCCAAGATAGAGACCCTGTTGATTTGGCGCCATGATGCAGTCCCGCACGTGGCCTTGGACGGAGATTCGTACTATGACGTGTTCTACTAGGAGCGGGGAGAGGCTATTTGGCATGCATATCCTTCTTCATGGTCACACGATGAATGATTGTCCGTGTCAAACATTCCCCAAAACAAAAAAAAGAAAAGAATGGGCCTATCTTTAACAACCTTTGGGTGGTACCTGGCAAGGTTGAGTAGCGCGTCCTTGGCAGTATGGCCAGTAACCCTATATTAGTGATGGTAATGCTGTTGAGGCCACAGTGTACGGGCTTCCCCGAGTAAGAACGTTACACGCAATAATCTAGATGCAAAAGTTCCTTTTCCGTTGACTAATTGCCTCTGAGCCCGATTGAATTTAGCCCAACTTCATTCAGCTTTAGCCAAGAAGAAAAGGGCTGTGACTATGGCTCTAGGCTGTGTTGTTTCTTCTAGCACTTGGACTGACTGAGGTTAGTACAGTCTCCCACTGGGTGCGGGAGCTTAAGTTTCTTACCGCCTTCCTTAAAAGATTCTTTCTCAAAGATGAGCTAGGGGAAGCCATACGTAGAATGCGCGTCCACGGCGATCAGCGGGTCGTTCACGATTGTGGCATCCGCTGACCCCACGGCGTCGGCGGCGGCAGCTTCGGCAACCCGGACCGGGGCTTCTGGGTCTTTTGGGGCTTCCGGGCTGCTCGCGGAGACAGCCGTTGCCCCGTCTACCGCCACCGACGACCTCGGGATCTCAGCGGGCGCCGCAGCTGCGATCGCCTGCGGGGTTGTCGTCGTCCTGCTGGGGTTGGCCTTGTTGCTGTGGTTCTTCTGGAGAAAGGAGACGAAACAAGAAGCTCGATGCCGCTGCCAAGGCCGAAGTGGCCGGCCGGAACAGCGGGTACGAGAAGCCGGAGTTGGACGGGCAGGCGGCGGTGGTCGTGAGGAAGAAAGCCGGCGCTGAGATTGATAGCAAGCCGATTCACGTGGCCAAGTTGGATGGCCAGCACACCTGGGAGAAGGATGGTGTCGCGGCGGCGGCAGCAGCGTACAAGGCGGAGAAGAATTACGTTCATGTCGAGGCGTCATCCGCGGCGGAACTGGGGGCTGGGTATCCGGGTGGAGGTCTCGGCGGCGCGGAGACGAGCTCGGGTATCGATATCTACCAGTTGTCAATTGAAGCTCGTCCTTTTCAAACCGCTTGATATGTATCCGTTCCCGTGACTGATCGCAGTTCCCTGAATTATCTATGTGTGTCGTCTAAATGTGATATATAAAACGCTCCAGCCAGATCCCAGACGGGAATAGCAAATGCCAGCAGCATTCGAGCTTGAGGGCATGGCTTGCAGACCGCACTGCCAGTGTTAGTCCGTCGTCACCTCGGCGTCTCCGTCGCGAACACTGCCAACGGTTCCATTTTTGCGTCCCCTCTTCTCAAGGAATGCAATCAACAAGATAACCGGAATGGTTAGAGCGCCGGTCACCAAGCTGGCAATGTAGCCCTTGCGGTAGTTGGGTGCGTCCGTCACGGGGTAAAAGATGAGCGGCCACCACGTCTGTTTCTCGTCAGCACCCGCGGAACCATCGCTGCCGCGGCAGCCGTGCCGGGGATCGCACTCACCACAAAGGCAAAGTCGAACGAGTTCATGAAGCCCGTCGTGATGGCGCGGAGCTGCAGGTCATGGGCCGTCAGGTCGGCCATCCACGAGTACCAGAGGGCCTGGGGCGCGTAGGTGGTGCCCATCAGGTAGAAGGCGAAGAAGTAGCCAGCGTCGGGCGGGTCGGAGATGAGGATGGCGCTGCTGACGACGAAGGTGAAGCCGATGCACAGGGACGCCTCCCAGCGGGAGCGGAGCTTGTCAGAGACGGCGCAGTATACGAACGTGGCCACGATGCCTGCTGCGTAGGTCCCTGTCGGGTAGTTATTCTGCTGGATGAGGCTGTAGCCACGAGAGGCCATCCAGAGAGGTATGACATTGTTCCCGATAGCTTGGACGCTGAGAGAGTAGACTGTCGTCGCATGTCAGTATCGGCTTGCGGCCACCTCGCTCTACGCCACAAGAAAACCTACGCATGAAGGCGGTGGGAAGTAGCCAGAACTGCCAGCTAAGAAGAACGCGCCGGAACACGCTTAGATCCCATTCCGTCTTCTTTGCTCGGCCGAGGCGGGTGATGGCAAGCTCTCTCTCTTCAGGGGACAGGAATCTGGCTGTGCGGTGCTCCGGCAGATCCGGGATCGCGAACCAGCCTTTGGGGATGTCAGCCTTGCATCATCCGGGCCATGGGCGTAACGACCTACCAAACACAGCAAAAGGAATGGTGACGCATGAGACAACGACGAAGATGAGCCGCCAGGGAGCGATCGGACCGTCCGACAGAGATGCCAGGAGGCCTGCTTGGATCCAGCCCCCGGCCATGTTGCCAAGGTTGCCAAAAGCGCAGAAGACGGCGGCGCGGGTGGCGAGCTCGGATTGCTTGTACCACGACCCATAGATGAAATGCGCGCCCACACTGGGTTGTGTGGTTAACAATCTGCGGATTTGTCGAGGGTCAAGATGAGGACTGGACTTACTACGCGATGGCCGAGAAGGCGCCCTCGAACGCATTGAGGATGAAGACTTGGTAGACGTGGGTCGCTCGGAATGTGACAAGGGTGAGGACGCTCCAAACCGTGTTGGCCGCGACAAAGACGTATCGGGGCTTGAAGATGGTCAAGACCGAGGTCGAGGGGATCTGAAAGACTGCATAGGTGACGAGATAGATGGTGTGCATGTAGTTGAAGTCCTAGAGTTGGTGGCGTCAGAACCGCATCGAATGGCGGGATTATGATTTAGATGGACCTCGGCAGGTATCCGAGAGGCAAAGAAATGCCTATTTCTCTCCTCCAGGGATTGGTTACCTTGCCTTGGAAGTCCAGGTCCTCCTTCATGCCGCTGATGTAGGCCGTACTGTAGCTGGCGCGGTTGACGCCGAACAGGAACCACACGACGGAGAAGTAGATGAGCACGGTGAAGTCCAGCTTGATGAGCAGGGATCGCTGGACCGAGGGGGGACCCCAAAGGGCTTCGGTGATGTTGGATGCCATATCGGACTCGGAGGCGGGTGGGCGTCGTGGTGACGGGATCGGGTCAGGAAGCAAAGGCGACGTCTCGGAGAGGGTGACGGCCATTTTGTCTGGTGCGTGACCTTTGGCGAGGTCTTGTCTTGTGCAAGATTCCACAGGTGCGATGTCGTCTTGCAGCGTTGCAGATTTCGCCATGTCGTCCGTCGATACATGCAGCACGCCATCACGGATAAGCGAGGTTGGGAGGTGCCGAATCCAAGACAGCGGACGTCTTTCCTGTCTTGAAAGCTACGTAAGCCGTCGACAGATTGCCGGATCATCACTAAGACGAATCAGCACTAATGCACTAAGCTTTGCCTCCCCTACTCTGTAGCCTGTAGCCTGTAGCCTGTAGGTACGGAGCACCTTACTGCACCTTACTGACCCCCGCTCGACTGTTAACCCCGCCTACCCCCGATAAGCGGCGACCCTGGTGGCCGCGGGGGAAAGCCTTATCAGTGGCTTCCAACCGATGCTGTAGGTGTAACTACCTCATCCACCTGCACACCTCACGATGGCTGCTTGATAAAGCAATGTCTGAGGTGAGCGAATAAACAAACTATCACCAGCCCAGAACTGTCTGTTCACTGAACCCCAGATTTGATCATCTACAATAGTCGCTATCAGTAGGTGTCTACCAAGGTCCCTAGGTACCTAGGTACCTCAAGCGAGGGGCATGGCGAACCCACTCTCCCTTGACGGGATGCTGTTGTTCCGGAGCCGTCTTCTGCTGGACCCCCCACCTTCCCTCTTTGTCAAGCCCTGTTCAGCCACAGTGTGTCACCAATGGATCAATGGATGGCGGGGAAAAACTCGTCTTTTGTTTCTTTTTCTTCATCCCCAAACCCCTCATCGACCACGCCGCCGGAAGGATAGGAAAAAACTAAGCTCACAATGGCAACCGACGGAAAAAATGCTAGCCCGTCGCCCTACGACACGTATCAGACGTCGTTGACGGCGCGATACTGCAGCCCGGACATGGCCCGCCTCTTTAGCCAGCGCTCCCGCCACTCGCAATGGCGCAAGCTCTGGCTGCTGCTCGCCGAGTCCGAGAGGGAGCTCGGCATCCAGACCATCACCCCCGAGGCCCTCGACCAGATGAGGCAGCACCTTGAGGTGACCGACCAGGACTTTGAGGTCGCCAAGGTCGAGGAGAAGATCCGTCGCCACGATGTCATGGCCCATGTGCACGCCTTCGGAGCCGTTGCCCCTGCTGCTGCCGGTATCATTCATTACGGTGTAAGTTGAAGTCGCATCACTCGGTCCGCTCTCGATGCTTCCCATGGTTTTGTAACAGAGCAAACCCTCCCATAATAATAAATCTCTGTCAACTGGGTCTGACGGGCTTCAAATCAGGCGACGAGTTGCTTCGTGACTGACAATGCGGAACTCATCCTCATGCGCAATGCCATGGACCTCCTCCTTCCAAGACTCGCCAAGGTTATCTCCAACCTGTGCAAGCTTGCCAGGGAATGGAAGTCTGAGCCCTGTCTGGCATACACCCACTTGCAGCCAGGTATTCATCCGCTCGTCCTTTGTCAACTCTAAACTGGCAGAAACATCGCTGACTATTCATTTCGATTTCCAGCCCAACTGATTACAGGTATATAAGAAGCGAATGCTCCTCTCTTTGATGTAGTGGGAGGGGGGTGTACTCGTTACACAGAATGCTGATTTGAATCTAGTCGGCAAGCGGGCTGCCCAATGGGCCCAGGATCTCGTCTTCGACCTGGAGAGCATCGAGCACGTCCGCAGCGGACTGCTGCTTCGCGGTGCCCAAGGGACCACGGGAACCCAGGCCTCGTTCCTCGAGATCTTTGGCGGCGACGGCGCCAAGTGCGACGAGCTGAACGCGCTGCTGTGCAAGAAGGCCGGCTTCCCCGCCTGCTACGACGTCTCGACTCAGACCTACACCCGCAAGGTCGACCTCCTCGTCGCCAACGCCATCTGCGGCCTCGGCGCCACCGCCCAGAAGATCGCCGGCGACATCCGCCACCTCGCCTCGTGGCAGGAGGCCGAGGAGCCCTTCGAGACCAACCAGATCGGCTCGTCCGCCATGGCCTTCAAGCGCAACCCCATGCGCTCCGAGCGCGTCTCCAGTCTCGCCCGCGAGCTCCTCTCCAAGCAGGCCACCACCGCAAACACCCTCGCCGCGCAGTGGATGGAGCGCTCGCTCGACGACAGCGCCGTCCGCCGCATGGACCTGCCCGAGATGTTCCTCCTCGCCGACGCCATCATCGGCAGCCTCGACAACATCACCGACGGCATGGTCGTCTACCCCAAGGTCGTCGCCTCGCGCGTCCAGGAGCAGCTGCCCTTCATGGTCACCGAGAACGTCATCATGAAGCTCTGTGCCAAGGGCGTCTCCCGCCAGGAGGCCCACGAGCAGATTCGCGTCCTGTCGCACCAGGCCGCTCGCGTCGTCAAGCTCGAGGGCAAGCCCAACGACCTCATCACCCGCATCAAGGCCACCGAGTTCTTCCAACCCATCTGGGCCGAGCTCGACGACATGATGAGGCCCGAGCTCTACATCGGCCGCAGCGCCGACATCGTCGAGCGTTACTGCGGCCTCGAGGGCGTCGCGGAGAAGAAGATCCAGCGGTACAGGGCCATCTTTGAGAAGTCGGCAACGACGGAGCTGAATGTTTAAATACTATTTAGCACCAAGAAAAGTCATTCATTCTCATGCCTAGTCCCAGTCCCATCACGTGGGACTCTAGATTACGTCCTCGCCATTGCCCTCTAATGAGCCTTGAAACCTCGATTCAATGTGGTCCGGACCTTTTTTTGGCACACAAGTGACCTGAGAGACGAGACTTAACAATGACAAAATGACAAGCCAGCAGCCATGGAGTTTCAAGCCTTGTGCAATTGGTCCTTGCGGAAAGGTTGCTCCTGGTTTACCATTATTTCGTATCGCTGAGGGCCGACTGCACGCCAAGTCCTCGCCCAGCGTTCCTTAAGCTGTTCGTGTTCTAGCGTTGGTAGAGTCGTGCAGTCGGAAAGTGAATGCCGGTGGTTGGTATTCTTCGCTTGGCTGTGGCCAAAGAAAACCCGCTGTGATATACCGTCCCAAATAATAGGGATATGCCGATGTGGCCATCCTCAAGGAAAGGCGCATCGAGCCCATCATCTTCTCTCAGCTTAAACGCCGTGCTGCTGGATTCATACCAGTCACTCAGAGTCATGACTCCTTGCATTGTTTTCACAACTCCAGAGTACAAGCGGTTCAAGACCGACTGACGATGGAAAAAAGTCCTTGGTTGCAAGATCTCTACGCGCTCGACGCCAGACAAGCCCCATAAGACGGACGTCTCCAACTGGACAACCATGTACAATGCACATGGAGGCTTGCTTCCACCTCGAGACACACTCGGGGTGCGTCTTTGCCGAGTCTTTGCCGCTTCGCTATCTCTACCCCCTTTATGGGGCTCAAGGTTATTTAAGTAGTTTCACCCGGGCTAAGCTTAACAGTAGACCATCGTTACGATATGAGGCAGGGTTTTTGTATTATCGTGTGGCCGTGCGACCCCCACGGGCGGACTGCCTTGGATAAGCATCTCGGTTTGCCCAGGCCGGGAAAACTTGGGATTAGTGTAGCGAACAAACCAAGCAAGATACATTGTCATCGGCCTACCTCTCTCTCACCTGGATAGAAGAACCCGGCCGACATTGAGCGTGCGGATTCTGCCATTCCGCCCCTTGACTGCATCAACGACAGAAAAGAGGATGATGACAAAAGACAAGGCTGCGGAGAGCGACGGTTTGCAGTCCACGCCAGACTGAGTAGATGCTTGCGCTGGACCCTGATATTCGCTAGCTAAATCGCGGCCAACCCGTACGCCTTCCAACGTCGCCCAGCTGTGCCGACTCGGCTTCCCCACGCCTTTTGAAGTTTCTAGGGGCCGTAACGAGAGTATATCACACAAAAGCAAAAGACGACTCACCCCGGGCCGGATATCTAGTATTCTTCTTCATCTCCCTCGCTGTCCGACTCGCCCTCGTCCGCCATGCTCATGAACATTCCATTCTCGCCATCCTCTTCCTCTTCACTCTCCTCCTCGTCCTCATCGTCGAGGTCGTCCTCGCCGCCGACGACGCTGACCTCGGAGCCCCCCTCGGACTCGGTCTCGATGGGGTTCCGCTTGCGGTGCGTCATGAGACGCTGGGCGAGAGACATCCTCTCGGGCGGCGCCGGCTCGTCGTCGTCATCGTCCTCCCCCTCCTCTGCGCTCTCGTCCTCTTCCGAATCCTCCCCGTCAGACACCGGGTTGTCGCGGCGGTTACGGGCGAGCTTCTCGGCGAGGGAGAGGGGCTTGCCCGCACCCGCCTCCTCGTCCTCGTCGTCTGAGCCATTCTTCGTCTGGGCATCGCCGACGTCGGCGCCGCCTTCGTCTTCGTCCTCGTCCTCATCCTCGTCGTCCGAGGGCAGCACTCGGGCGCGTCTTCCCGGTGGTCGCGCGGGTTTTGCGGCAGCTTCTTCGTCATCCTCGTCCTCGTCGTCGGAGAGCACGACGCGGCCGCGGCGGCCGGTGCTCCGTGACGGTCCCTCGTCGTCCTGCTTCTCCTCTTCATCGTCGGACAGGACCACGGCGCTGCGCCGATTTGCGCCGCGCGCGGGTTCCTCTGCCTCGTCTTCGCCCGACTCCTCCTCCTCCTCGTCCGAGGATGCGACCTGCCGCGCGCGTCTGACACCCGACCGGGGCCGATCCTCGCCAGACTCCGGCTCGGGACTGGAGAAATGGGCCGCGGGGCCCGAGCCGTCCACCATCATGCCGCCGTCCTCGTTTCTCAGCGGGGAAAATCCACCAAAATCCGATGCCCCGCCTTCTTCGTCCTCGTCGTAGCTCGCCTGCCGCGTGTCAATCGCCAAGTCGTCTTCGTCTTCGTCGCCCGACTCCCCGTCGATGGTCGCGTCGTCGATACCTTCACTCTCGTACTCGTTTTGATCGGACGAGTCATCGGACTCGTCTGACCCGTCTTCTCCATCGTCGTCTGACCCATCGCTAGCGGGCATGTCGCCGTCGGCAACCCCGTGCTTGGCCAGAAAGGCTTCGAATCGATCCGCGGCATCCCAGCCAAAGCACGTCATCTGCCAGTAGTCGATCTCGCCCAGATGCGCGACGTCCTCGTCCTCCATGAAGTCCGGGCGCTCCTCTCTGATGTCTTCTACCTCTACCATGGCGGTTTCAAACCGTTCCGTCATCCCTGCTTTCTCTTGCGCAAAATCGCGGTGTTTCTCGACGTCGGGCCAGCAGTAGATAAAGTGCAAGTCTTCGCCAGTGTGGACGTTCCTCTGGAGCTGCTCGATCTCGTAGCGGTGGACTTTGTCCGAGGCGCACCAGCGCAGCCTATGCGGTATGCGCCGCTCGTTGTACCAGGTGAAGTCGAAGACGTTCTTGAGGTTGGGGAATTCAAGGAGTAGCCGCATTTCCCAGGGGTCTAGGTTGGTGTCCATGGCCAGATTCACGACGTTTTCCGAAAATCCTGGGATATTCATGTTGTGTCTCCAGGTCTTCTTCTGACCGTTGAGGTGCACGATGTCTCTCTGTTTGTGGAAGCGCACCACGCGGCGCCCCTCACGGATGGCCAGGGTGTCCGGGAAGGCTTTAAGAGCGAGTTCGCGGCTCTCGTGGTGGACGGCGAGCATCGCACTTGCCGCCGCGATCTGGTTCTCCAGGGTCGCGCTTTCCCAGACGCTATCTTGCTTCGGCGAGCAGACAATCTGAAAAGAAAGGACGCGTGGGAAGAGAGCGAGATCCGGACAGAAGAACTGCCAGACACGATGGCGCAGCTCGATGGGAAGCCTGCGGAATTCCGGAAAGAAGACGCGAGGCGCACGACGTCGGCCTTCGCCCAAGATGGACTCGTCTTCCGAATCCGAATCTGATGAGTTGTCAGAGCCGCCATCGAGTGATTCGGAAGCCTCGACATCGAGGAAGCCGATGCCGTTGCCGTTCTCGGCCCCGGAGTCGCTGCCGGACGACTCAGAGTCGGAGGCATCGTTCTGCACGAGGCCAGCCCCCTCGGGACCCGACTCGTCGGATGAGTCTGACATTGTCGAGAAAGCTCTTTCTTTATGACGATGAGACTTTTTTGTTTTTTTTTTGGTTTGTTTGTTTGTTAAAACGATTGGGTTGTTGGGTTGACAACGGACGACGCTGAAAGCAGAGTGAGAATGAAAATGAGACGCGACCAGCCAATCGCCGGGGTCGAAAATTGATGCGCTCTCACGTGGGGCGGTACGTACCTGTCCCCAAGGCCGCCCCACCTGGGATTCACCGAACGACACCGAAACATGCCGGGGGGTCTTCACCTTAATTCTTTCACACCTACGAACCTTATTACCCTACAAGCAAGACGAACTACTGCATGCGACAACAAAACGTACGACCATCTAGAACAATCTGAAACTATGGTGATGCGAAAATGTTTCTCAATTCCCCAAGAACTCTTCCGCTGAAAACTATCATTCCAAGCCAAGATCAGAACCGAAACCCTGCCGCGCCGGTCGCTTTACAGATTGTCTACCACTACTCTCTCTGTATGTTAGTTCCTGCTCGTCTAACCACAGTCGGAGAGCGATGGCATTCCTTCGCATCTCGTCTCTGAAACTAAAAACCGGGATCTTTCGACTCAGGCAGGTCTTCCGAGATGAGCGAACCCCGCCAGCAACACCCTCTCGGGCCCTCAACCGTCCATCTCCACCGACGAGCAAATGCAATGGTCCACATGGTCCGCTCCATATTGTAAAAAATCCCGCAGGCCGCCAACTCACCAGCACAAAACATCTCAACATCCCCGATGGCACAATTGGCTAGCGCGTCAGACTGTTAATCTGGAGGTTGGTGGTTCGAGCCCACCTCGGGGAGATCCAATGGTTAGATCCCATCACTGGGTTGAGAGCCTGGTTTTTTGCTTGTGAGAGATGAGATGCATGCTTGATCACATAGAGCCACATGTGCTCCGTGCTGTTGAGGCAGGAACCGAACAGATAAGCTTACAAATAAAGACAAAGTAGTCTTTACTCGTATTGCAGTTTGATAGCCTGCAGATCGTTCTTGGCAAGATTATCAGTCCGGCTATTTGACCGAGGGTCGACGGGTCGTATCCCGGTTCGATACCTACCAAACATGACTAGCTGCTGCAACTGACTGCTAGCAGTTTGAGACATGTCCAAGGACGAAAGTGGAAAGCTAAAACTAATGGAAACTGCTAGTAGGAACCGGATTTGGTGCGAGCATACAGTGAACATTGGCAATGAAAGAAGAATCCAGCCCATCCGAGCTATAGTACAACAACTTCCACACCACCTGTGAGTCTGTTACCTCACAGCTTGGCGCCTCTGCTCACAGCTGCGCCTATCTCCTGTCTCACGGCCAAATCTGAGATGATTTCCTCGCTACCACCCCCGACAATATTCACCCGCAAGTCCCTGCTGATCTGCTCAACTCTCATACCCACCCCACCGCGTTGATACCCCGCGCCACCGAATATCTGCTGGGCTTCCCTGTTCGCAAGCTCGAGGAGACGACCTCCATGGATCTTGGCCAAGGCGATTCTCGAAGCCAGCTCTGTCCCCATTGACCCCGTCACTTGGGCGTGGTAAGCCATCTGCTCGAGCCAGGCCCAGTGTGATTCGACGTAGCGCGCCATTGTCACAAGCTTGTGACGGATGATCTGGTGGGCCATCAGAGGTTTGCCAAAGGTGTGGCGGTCCATGGCGTAAGCCCACGCGTCTTCGAGACAGATCCGGGCCTGTCCGTTCATGAGGACTGCAAGGATGAAGCGCTCTCGGTTGAAGTCTCGGTCAGTGTAAGTGAGGCCCGAGGACAATCGCGTGTGAGAGCCACGGGGGCATACTTGTCATGATATAACGAAACCCATGGTTCTCTTGCCCGATGAGATGGTCCGCTGGCACTTTGACATTGTCCAGTGTCACCCACGTGCTGTCTGCAGCGTTCCAGCCACTGTTTGTGATTCTGCGTTTAGATACTCCGGGAAGATCGAGGGGAATGACGAGAACGGAGATTCCGCCTGTTCCCGAGCCTCCAGTTCGCACAGCAGTTGTCATGTGAGTGGCTCGCAATGCGCCAGTGATCCATTTCTGTGGCCCATCATAGGTTAGACTCAGTCTTTCAAATATCTTCTTTTTGGCTTACTTTGTGTCCATTCACCACATAATAACTGCCATCTTCACTTCTGATTGCTGTGGTTTTCAGATTGGCTAGGTCTGAGCCACCTGCATAGTTTCAGTACTTCTTATCGTAGGACTATCCCGTAAGAGCCAGCCAACCAACCTGTAGGTTCTGTACAACCGAGACAGAAGCTCGTCTTACCAGTGAAAAGGCCGGTAAGCCAACGTTTCTTCTGTTCATCTGTGCCGTGGTTGATGACAGGAGGAACCCCAATGGTAGTCCCGCCGGACATTCCAGCTGAGACACCGGCTGCCCATATCCTACTCAGTTCGTAACTTACGATGAGAGAGTGAAAAGCATCCCATTCTGTTCATGTTAGAGATAAAAAGATCAGTCTGTTTGGTCCGGGAAGACACCAACCTTTAGCCGGAACACCCCCCGGCAACGGAACACCATGGCGGTATTCACTTGCCAACTCTGGGCATACCAACCCTGCTTGGGCATAGTGGAGCCTCGCTTCGTCCGGGACATATCCCTTCTCTTCCCAGTCCTGGATATTCGGGGAGATGTGCTCCTCGACGTATTTGCGAACATGGTCACGCACTCGACGATGGCTTTCCTTGTAGTATGGTGAAGCTATGGCATTGTACCAGGACGGCTCCGCGAAGGGCGCGCGGTTGCCATACGGCTCCGTGATGTATGGTTCCGAGGACATTTGTGCTTTCATGTGCATAAAGTTTCAAGGCAGAATTTGGCGCTTAGCAGGCACGATGAGCACCTCGAGTTTCGATGCTTGAGTGAGCTGGGCTCCCTTATGTTACATGTGTGGACTGCAGCGCACGTACCGTGTATGAGGCGGGCCGAGGTGCCACGGCCGGCACATGCCCCGGGCGCCGACTCCCTTGTTGAATGATCCAGTCAGCCCTGATCCTGCATCTTACCCCGCCCTCGACGGTCTTGGGAGTTGAAACATACCAGAACACCCAAGGCTTATCTCCCAAAGTCTGGCATATTCCTTGTGGTCTGTCGGTTTTAGGGTATACGCCATTTGATGAATCAAATCTGGCTCTGGCTACCTTTGAGTAGTTGGGACAATTACTGCTGTCGACTGGTTACGTGGTTACATGTCGTGTGACGAACTACACAAAAGCATCCAATCAAGGTGGGTTTTGTGTTGAGTTCAAGTAGGCAATTGTTCTCACTAGGGACATCAATGTAGATGCCATTCTAATTCGCCATGTTTGCCAAAAACACTATTTTGTTACCAACACCCCATCTTCCTCTTGGCACGTACGATCAAGGAATGCGAAACCACATGAACCATCGCGTGGTCCACGCGTTTTCTCTCAAGGTTTTCAACCAACGACGAAAGAATTGAAATTGCGTCGCCTCTATGCTCAACTAAACGAGCCAGTCATCCCGGCATCTAAATAAAGTTGCGTAATTGACTTCAAGTACCAGTCTCTATTTGTTTCTCACCGGTCTAGACGCATCGAGATTTCTCCTCCAACTACCACATGTCCGCGGTATGCCGATGAACCAAGCTTCGTCTTGTACTAATATATTACGCCATGATTGAATACCATGCTTATGAAGTCGTAATGTGACGGCGTGGCAAAGACGGACTCGAAGGACAAGGATCGTCCAGACACGGCCAGTATCTCAGCTTGACATGCATTTCCACATCCGTCTTTATTTCATCAGGCTTTGAATACCAAGAATGCAGAGAACTGACGAGGCTATCGGTAGGATCCTTGGGCATCGCGAAGACGTCTCCGGGTTCTACTTGAGTCTGAGTCCGTCGGGGCCACCCGAGTGTACGGGTCGCCATGGTATTCCGAATTAAATCCATAACCTAAATAGTATACATGTAGGTACATCGGCTATGGCATGAGTCGGGTCTCAAATAAGGTTCTGCCAGCTGAAACTATCTTCTCGGCTGAATAGCCGAAGTACTGTATCACCTATTTTGGCAAGGATCTCGTAGCAGTTGAAGATCAATTCGAAAAGTCATGTTTAGATTATGTCTGGCGTGGCTAATACAAAGAAGTCGTATTCGAGAGGTTTATCTTGAGAAGGGAATATGCCCACTGTGTTTAATAGTGCCATTCATTCGGGGGGTTACGGATTCAATTGTGACGGATATGCATACTGCTAACTCTTGTAAATGTGGCCGTGCTGCCTAACCATTGATGAATTAAACTCCCTGCTAAGATTCAACTATAGCGAAGGATACATCCAAAGTTCCCGACGGTAAGGTATCTTACGTTGGCCAAACTTTACTCAGCTCACTTGCCAACGCGGCGTTTCAGGCCGTGTTGCCCCAAGAATGTTTCTAACGCTTTTCTAGTGTCAAGACATAGTCTATCCTACTTACCTGTCTGTTCTTTCCTCATCTTTATTCAAAGGAGCGCCAAAGTCGCAAGACCTTGCCTCTATGGATGCCCAATTCACGCCTCCTGCACATGTCTAAAGACATTCCTGATATAACGCCGGAACTGTCGGCGGCCTTCAGGGCCGAGAGCCGATCCGGCGAGGTCTATATCGTTCACATCACCTTTTTTGTTCTCTCAACTGTGTCGGTCATTGCGCGGTTAGGCGCCGCGCGGCACTCGGGCCGAAAGATTGGCTGGGACGATTGGCTAGCTGTGGCCTCGCTGGTGAGTTACAGGACCCGTCGTGGCGATCGCGAACTTTTTCCAGTCTTCCTGCAATTCAGGAAAAATATATGTTGGACTACTCGACTAACCAGGATTGAAAGGTGTTTACTACAGGAGTGTTTACCGGCACGATGTTCTGGCTCAGATTTGGGCTGGGCAGGCATGCGGTCGTTGTTGAGGAGGAGGACCCTATGAACATCACGCGCTTTTACCAGACTATCTACGCCAACGAAATGTTATATCCAATGGCACTGTCGACCGCGAAAATGTCGCTTGTGATTCTGTACAACCGGATATTTGGACTCTTCAGAGCGAGGTATTACCTCTACGGCCTGATGGCTCTCATTGGGATGTGGGCGGTATACGCTGTAAGTTCCCACCATTACATCACTCAAGCAATTCCACATCCTCTACCAATTGCCGGCAGCTTTGGAAAAGTAATGGAATTGGATCTTGCGGCTTGCAAACTGCCGCTGCCCGGCAGACAATACACAATGTGACAATCCGACGCTAATTTCTATGTTAGACCTTACCGGCCGTTCTTGCGTGTACTCCGGTTGAAAACTTTTGGACTAATCACAAGAACTGCATTGATGTGTCCAAACTTTACATCGGTATTGCAGTTGGAAGCATCGTGACGGACTTCGTGCTGATAATCATTCCCATACCATATGCCATGGAACTGACGATGTCTCCTTTGAAGAAAGCTCTTCTCATCACGTCTTTTATTTTTGGAGGCTTGTAAGTATCACCAAATAGTTCATGAGAGAAGTTTATGAACATTTGATTTGAGTATGAGCTTGCGGTAACCGTCGATATCTAGTAACTGCTTCATCACGATTATTCGGTTGATCAAAGTGACAAGTTTCAATTACGGAGATCCCACCTGGGGAGCTGTCGACCTGATAATATGGACAGGATTGGAGGTGTATTGGTAAGCCGATACCCAGTTTTATAACCAAGACGCAGGATAGAGCTTGAACTAACTTGGGTAGTGGCGTCATATGCTGTTGTTTACCGACACTGAGACCATTGCTTCACTTATATCGTTGTGGCAGCAATTTCAGAGACACTGACCGTAACCCCGCCGACATGAACCAACCTGAAGTCTACCTTAAAATGCCACCACAAATAGCATCTCGCTCATCCGAAGAAGCCCTTGATGAATACAACTTTGTCAAGTTGAGCCTCGCCGATTTGGAAAACTACAGCCGGCGGTTGGCCATAGGCAGGCCTGTGAGTCTCCACGCCGTATATACAATAACCATACCAGACTCAATACGTACCTAAAAGGTGCCATTAGAACCAGGATGTTAACGAGATGCCAAATATAGGGGTCAGAATAGATAGTCGAAATGGTCTATCTAGATAAAAGGGATATGGGCCAAAGTGGGCAAATACATGCCCACACGAGACCCCATATTCTCACACGTAGCACAAGAATAATTAATTCATTCTGATGATAAATAAAGACTCTGCCATTCGATGAAACGATTGACTCATTTAATAATATCAGTCATGAATCCTGCCGAGTAGGTATTGCGCTGGAGTGTTGACCACATATTCCGATCACAAGGCGAAGAGCCAGCACAACGTACACATTCAGAGTCTGTATGTTATATTATCGGTTCCAATCGATTTGAATCATAGTTCAAAGTAACAATAATCTTTACTCAAATCGTACAACGTTGATCTGCAATTTTTGATTTATGCTATGCGTGCTAGTGTACGTGAGGAAGCTAAGGTTAGTCAATTACGATCACCTACTGTGACACTACAACTAACACGTGCAGGAAGTCTCATTGACAAATGCCACAAACGGAAGAGCTCACCAGTTAGCGTTTCCCCACTCGTTCTTGGCCTGATAACATAGTAGTTCTTTCATCATGAGCCGAATGACTCATTCAACATGTTGGCTTTTGTGCTGGCAGTATGACGACGCGACGTTGCGTCAACAATTACCGCTCGCCTAGCCTAGCGCGCCTCATAACATGTAGAGATCCATGAACTTCAGGCTTGGTTTCAGCAATGTTTTGCTAAATCAAACCTAAGCACAAGGATGATCTTTGACTAAACCCATCATGTTAGTGTCGTCCGAGTTGGACAAGCAGTGACTAAAATATTGACATTAGGGACCATGCAGGAGTGAGGTTCTCTCGAACATGAACATAAGATTCCTACCCACTCAGTTCACAAGTCGTGTTCCCGTTTCGAATTGACCCATGAACTCTGAAGGCACTCGGTGGTATGGGAACTCGATCCCTGGATGTTAGCCCCAGGATCAGGAACCGAACCAGCCCACGATATGCTGTTCCGGTAATTGACTCGCACTGCAGCGGCCGTCACCTTACCCGATGGACTACCTAGTGATGTAACCAGCAAAGAAATCGCATAGAATTCTATTGGTAAGGTACATGTACCCTTTAGCTTACCTAGCATTTGACTTTTGTATGCAGCTAGGAGCATGATGACTCGCCGTTTACCAAACCACATCGCTCCATTATATCGATGAACATGGATCAAGGTGTGTTACCCCGGCTCAATACCGAAAATTTCGCACTAGCAGCCACTCATCGCTGGTACCCTTTATTGTTTCACCAGTACCTTGGACCATGGTTTCCCAATGAGCTAGATGCGGCTTTCATCAGGTTTCATCCGAATGCTATCTGTAGGCAGCTGACAATACCGACATACCGAGTACAACTCCATACGGATTACAGTCCGCCTATAGACTTTCAATAGCAAACTGCAACACCAGCCTTCGGCACAGCTTGCTCATGAATCTTGGCTACAATCCAAGCGAGTAAGATGATGGGAGCGGCGATTGCTGGAAGATGTACGAACTTCTCGCATCAACACGATATTGATGTGCGCTCCTGGTCATTGGGCATTATGCGCCAGAGACAGACGAATGAGAATGAACTCACGATGCAAAACGCAACGCTTGGGTTCAATCGGAAGTTCGCCTGTCAATGCAACCACTCAGAATCTTGAATGCCTTTAAGTGTCAATCGAAGTGGCGACGAGATTCGTTGGATACGAAAGCGAGGGTTCAACGTGGCCGCTACCGCGACGTTCCATCCTGCGGTTTCCGGAACATCAGAGAAACAGCGTACTATGGTACGGAACACACTACGAAGCGCTAATATGTTTGATGCGAGGATGGTTGGTAACGGGCCAACGACCCGGCTGAGAGAAAACAGGGGAAGCGACGCTTTGCCGAAATCTATGTACCGAAGGGGGAGCGAATCACTGGCGGGGACCCTGATAACCACAGACTTGCAACCGACGAGGTTGTCTTGGGCCTGCTGTGCCGCGCGGTGTTGCATGAGTGAGGCATGGGTCGCTGCTGCACGAGAAAAAGTCTGTTCGACGACCAATGTTAGCAACCCTGGCGGAATTTGTCTGCCGTTGCAACGTGAGCAAAATGTAGAAGAGGTGGCGAAAAGCGTTGGGCGAGGGCCAAAGGTCATGTCGTGGCGTCAGGAAACAGCTAATGACACATAATCGAGCATGGGAGCTGGAAACCAAGCCTAGATGACAAGCAAACCTGGTGGAACGATCGAACGATGGACCTCTTGGAAAATAGGGACCAAAGCATCGTGCCAGAGCCATCGAAACTGGACCGGCCTATCATCAAGTGGTCATGGGCATACCCACAAGGGGGTCTCGGTTGAGCTCACGGCATGGTTTTCCCGGAGCCTCCCTCCACTTTGCAAAGTTCTTAGCCAAGGCGGTCTAGATGTGACAAGGCTAAACAGGGCGCGCGGGGGGGGGGGAAGAGACAGCAAGAGGAAGGTGAAGAACCTCGTCCTTGTGGATTCTCGGTGGAATTCAGCACGAGGGGACTTTTCTTCTTCTTTGCGCCATTTGACCCTTTCTTCCACCACACCCCTAACCGGCCAGAGGTTAACGGTTCTGGTCAACCCTGTCATACCCCTGTATACTCAACCAGTTTGACAAGGGACTCTGCCCTCGCCAGCATCCCTTCTGTCTCGACAACTCGAGAAGACCCAAGATGAACAGTCTTATGGCCGAATACCGGTAGTCGCGGCCGAGTGATTAGCCGCCAAGAAGAACCGACGTCAAGCTGCAGCTGAAACTCGTTTGCTCTCGGTCCGAAGTGTGGACTTGGCCACAGCAAGACAGACTTCAAGAGTCCAGACGACAAGCCTATTTCTGTTTCCCCTTCCCGCGCCTCTCCATGGCCGCTGGAGGAAAACGTCCATTGGAGTCTAACGTGTGTGTGTGTGGGCTGTGTGGCACAGTGGCGAGGACGGATTCCTCCGGCAATCTTCCCGTTCCATGGTTATTGTTGCCAGCTGGACAGGCGACCCTTACTAGGGGGTACAGTTCGGGGGGGGGGTATTCCAAG
>JASUDE010000391.1:0-45500 GCA_034509685.1 Colletotrichum cereale | reverse complement strand
ACAGCAACGACAAAAGATGATAATAAGCTGATTTCCCGACCAAAGCTTCATACAGTCCGATCGCTGGCCATACAGTTGATTGATTCGATTGAGGAACAGGTAGGTGGGCAAGTGGGTAGTTAATCCCATTCAAATTGGGAACCACGCACGAGCCAGCCAGTCGTTCCTTCCCACGTCAACGCAGGCGCAAGGGAATAATACTACGAGTTTGTATCAACGTCACTAAATCACCAACTTTTTCGACATATACCTTGACCTGGCCGCTATCGAGTAAGTTCCCTCCTACACCTCACAACAAGGATCATCTGCCGTTAGTCTGTCTGTCGACTTCGTTTATTTGCTATTTCTTTCATCAATCCAGCGACTGACCACTCTGATCGGAATAGCCCGAAATCTCTCCTCCGCCATCTTCACCCGCCAACCGGCTGCTGTTCATCCACCCCTCCAAAACCAACTCGAACCCTCAAGACCAACTATCCGCTTCAACGTCCCTTCCACACTCATTCGTCGAATTTCCAACCTAGGAAGGCACGTCCATTGCGGAAAGCCGACCATGGCACAGTTGCCTCTCGAATTTTGCCTCTCGAATTGTAGTGCGATATTCTTGAGCAACTCGAGCCATCGCTGCGAAGCGGCGCGCTCAACAACCTTATACGATGCTCCCAGAAGCTTCGCGACCAGCTAGATAGCACCCTCTACCGACGAGATGCTCCTACCGGCCTGTCCGTTCTCTGGGCGACGGCGCGAGGGGATGCCGCTGCTCTCCGCAAAGCCCTCCATCACGGCGTCTCTGTAGACGCACAATGGCCACGCAAGTGGAGGAGCCCCTGGAAGGAGCCTGGAAGGAGACCTGCCCGGTAAAGTGGCTCGCGTTCGCGCAGAAGGTCAAGGGTTACACGGCGCTTCAAGTCGCTGCCGTGCTGGGCCACACCCATCTGATCGAGATGCTCGTCAGTGCCGGCGCCGACATTGACGCCGTAACAGTCTGCTGCTGGCGCTGTGAAGCGGAGGCGGAAACTGATGCCTTTTACGACGCCACGCCTCGAGTGGCAAGAAAAACACCGCTTCACCTGGCTCTGTGTCATCGCAACTGGTGCACCGCTGAAGCCATCGTACGCCACGGGTCTTCTCCGATGGTGGACGGTCCAGACGGCCCAGAGGACGTACTCGACTGGGTGGACTTCACCGGGCCCAACGTTCGCCAACTGTCGGCCCTTCACGATCTAAGCCGCCGCTGGACGCCCGGACCCGTAGCCTGCGACTTTGCCGGCTGGTTGGTGGCTGAGGGCGGCCTCGACGTCGACGCGCTGACGAACCAAGGCACGACACCTCTGGCGACAGCGTGCGCAGCCGGCCAGTTCAAGTTGGCCCAACGGCTGCTGTCTCTGGGCGTGGACTGGAACCTCGGCGTGCCGACGCGGCCGACGGAGACCCTGATTCACGTCGTGCTGAGAGCCTGCAAGGATATGGGTACGCGACGGCTGGCAGTCAACACGGGGGACGATGAGTATTCGCTTTACCTCCTGGGACGGGACGAAGCGTTCGACATGGTGCCAGAGCTAGTCCGGCGGCTGATAGACAAGGGCGTGGCCGTCGACGCGACAGATTTCGACCAACAACACTACAAGGATCCTGCTTGCGAATTTGGAAGATCCATACCCGACTCTTTTCGAGAGTCGTTTCTCGCTTTTGTCCTCCCTACACGCTCAACATCTGGCTCTAGCCAAGAACTGCTTCCGTATGGTCTTCTCAACCGCGCAACAATGAGCTTTCTAGCTCTATTTCTTGCAGTGACTACAAGATCCATAACTGGCCTCCAATCGCTATATTGACATGCCGGAATGGTCATCGGACCACAGTCGAAGTGCTCAGAGACATCATGAGTACGAAGCTTCACTCAGTATTCGCCCCTTTGCGGCTCGTCCCAGTGAATGAGAAATCGCCTGGGCCGAGGCTTCCACAAAGCCATGTAGCTACCTTCCTCCTTTCTGGCTCTGACGAAGAATGCGACAGTGTCAAAGAGGGAAAGTGGTCAGCGAGAGAACCTCATCTTCAGGACACGAGATCCGCGATTGCCATAGCGTCTCCACATTTGATGGCTGAAATCAAGACCGCTTGCTCGGCGGCGCCTCGACTCGATGTCAAAGCTAAGAGGAATGAATCAAATCCTTCACACAGAGTTGCCCACGTGTATGGGGAAGCCTCCACAAAGCGATCGCTGCACCTAAGGACAACCAGTAGTGGTGGGGAGATCATTACACATCCTTTTGACTGGAACACAAGTGAATATATCACATACTCGGTCGAGGGCGGCATACCGAGACCAGACTCGCCTACCATATAAGAGCATTCTTCGTTTCTTTTAAGACGCCTTCCTAACTAAGTAGAAGTTAC
This sequence comes from Colletotrichum cereale, assembly GCA_034509685.1. NCBI lineage: Eukaryota > Fungi > Ascomycota > Sordariomycetes > Glomerellales > Glomerellaceae > Colletotrichum > Colletotrichum cereale. The sequence continues at coordinate 43,106 of JASUDE010000391.1, read as the reverse complement.
CCCCTAGCGCCCAGTTTCTGCTGCGGGAGGGATGTTGATAGAATTTCTCGAAAGAAAGCTAGATTTTCCGACATGTGGATTTGGCAGTAGGTAGTGACAATACGGGTGATTTCTATGTTTAGAATTGCCTACTTTGGGCAACCTCACTCCTTATATCACGGCTTTCTGTCAGGCTCTTAATGCTTTACCCTCATCGTCTCACTCATCAGATTATGTAGTGATACTGTAGCTCTCCCCTATCCGCACGCGGTTGACACAACCTCATCTCGAATTGGGGATAATTGTGCTAAAAGTAAAAGCCGATTACTGCTTCGAATGGTAACGTGCAAAATGTAATGGGCAGTTTGTATATTGCGCTCAAACACCGGTTGGCTTCCTCATTCGAATTTCTAGCTGCAAGTGTGATCAGGTCCAAAACGATCTTCGATATGAGCCTGTCGGCGAGTCTGCATGTCTGCCGAGTCCTCCGCCGATTGGTCCCCCATAGTGAAAGAATGGTTCGTGAGTTGTAAAACTGCTTGATTAAGAAGAAGATCGGATGGGGCATTCAAGGTTGGTTGCGGAGAACCGGAGTTTTCAGTCACGGCGTAGACATCCTTTATAGAGGGCAAAACCACGGGTCCAAGAACGAAGCCAGCTAATGGTGATGTGGCTTGGTGCTTTTTGCATGCGATGTGGCCGTCGCCCCCGTAAGTTTCACAGCCCCTTGGTCGCCAGACACTAGAGGCCCGAGGTCCAATTGCTAGGTAGCATGTAATTACAGCGGCGAGCAGGGGCCATGTCGTGTGCCGCAATGGATGAGCCTTGCTGATACCGAGAAAGCCCGGCGGTTGCGTAATATTTAAGAAGCGAGGTATTGATCTTATCAGTTTCGTAAGCACCTTGAGACGATTGCCTAATTGGCGCTAACGATGAGCCCCGCGTACGCCATTCTGTGGCTTCAAAGCAGTGGCGCTACGCGATTTGACGCATCTATTGACCCAATGTTGATGACGAGCGATTCCTGGAAGAAAGAACTTTACATTACTACCCTACTGCTTCATCTTTGGCCCATGCTGGCTTACTTCCCGGCGGACGCATCAGAGTCCTCGGTGTTTCGTCAGGGTTTGCTCAACCGTCGTGTGCCGTTTCACTACAGGTATGTACTGTACTTGGGTACATACAAGACTAACGGCAAAGAGGATTGGCGGCAGAAACCCCAGCCTTCTATGGGGTGGTCGTTTCCAGAGCATGGGGCGGGGAGTTCGGAACATCGCCGACTGCCAATCGCGTCGAGCCACCGGAATCGCCCCTACCCACCGCGGAGGTCAGCCCGTCATGGGCTGCCCAGCTCGTTCGGCAGCTTGGGCAATTCTGCTATTCCTATGAACATCGCTCGCCTTACGATAAGCCTGAATACTTGAGGAAGGAACTTCAAGATGGAATGCTACGGCGGCTGAAGCAGCGCGTGCTGTCTATGACACGGGTTATTAGGTGTTTATAGTTATGTCGGGTTTAATGTGTTGGGGGGCATCCTCCAGTTTCGTCCCTCATCTTCTTGAGTCAAGCCGGCCCGTTGCCAGCGCGAATGATATCGTCGCTCGAACCGCTTGCGTGTTTGGCGTCCATTTGTCATTGTCCGATAGGCTCCTGATCATCCTCACGGACCACTGCCACATCAGGGGGGCAAGAGTCGTGCTGCAAGATGACCCACTCCGGCGTGTACTATGTGCAGCCTACGCAGTACGATAGTAAATCGATAGCAGGAAGGCTCCGCTGACCCCACGTCGCCTACGGTGGTGATGAGTGGTAGTCCTGATAAGATGCCAAGGTTCCGGTGAGGGGTTGGGTGGTCGCTTACTGGTATCATAGGCGAAGATTTTACGGGTCGGAGACGATGTCTATGCTGGGGTTACGTGCGTGTAGTAACGTGGGGTTTCTATCCCAGTGTAGGGAATCAGCAAATCATTGCCACTCCGGCCAGCAAACATCATGCTGTTCGGTGGCTAATGTAGCCGCAGGCTGTTTTTCGGCTATGACTTCTGCTGCGATACGGTATCTTTGCCTCTGCACAGTAACGCTGACCGTTGACCAAACCTGCAGCCTTGGTTAGTAATACATACTAGACGGTCCTCACAATTGGCTGAAGGAACACCTCCACCAACACGACTTCACCAGTTTGAGAACGGAAATAGAGAGTGGGGACATTCTCGACATCAGTCCATGTCTTACATATGGGGCACAGGTGATCAGCAATAGTAATGATTTTTTCACAGTTGGACAAAACCATCCGTCCAAGGGACGGCTGCTGCAAGTGAAGTTTAACAGATCTATCAACCCAGCAAGTATCCCGCCAGACACCAGCGCCACCTGTCCGACAAAAGACCGATGCTGAAACCAGTGGGCACCGGAATTGTTCGTGTGCGCTACGGCTAGAATCAATCATGGACAGGTCATCTCGCTTTTGCACGCCGTCGACAATGGCCGAGTTTCACCGACATGTTGCGTCCCTACGACGGTTGACAGAGATCCCAGCCGAACCGCGAGCTTATCATGAGCGGACGATGTCACAATCTCACACACACACTCTTTCCACAGAAGATGAGATTCGGATTGCCGATTGCCTTTCATTCTTAGCCCATTATAGAGAAGGACCTAAGTTCGTATCCACCGTGACCCTACGGGAACACCCAGACTCGCTGCAAGTGGTACTTGCCGGCAATACAACACCATCACCAAGCGTCTGCAATGAGCTCACGAAAATCATGGCAAAAGTTAGCCAGTTTAGCAACGAAGGTAAGTCTTGTGAGGATTATCACAGAATCAAGTTCTGATACTCTCATACCAGGCGGCAGGAAACATCCGGTTCAAGAGGAACTACTCGACATGGTACTCTGCTTAAGCAGCCAACGCGTTCTCAGCCGACTGCGCCCGTCATGGGTACCACAACCCCGCTATTTCAGAACACCGCAACTTTCTTTACAGGCAAGATTGCGGACCTGCATAACTGAAATTCAGAAGTCATCAAGGCCTTCTGCGCAGACCAGAAGGCTCCTCGAGAGGCTGGAGGACTTGGTGGAGGCTCTGAAGCTCGTCGATCATCCTGTAGAGACCAGTGCCCTACTGGAAGCTCTCAGGATGATCGTTATGAGTTGCGCGCAATTGGCACTATTGGGGAGCACGAATTCGGTTGAGGAGCATCTGAAAATTTTGGGAGTTCGAAAACAACTTGCCGCAAGCCCAGAGATCCGCCAGGTCGACAAGTTGGCCAGGTACCTCTTCACATGCAGAGACCTAGCTCGACTAGCCAGGAAACACAGCTATCGACGTTTGTTGAGTCATATCGAGATCACGGCTTTGGAGTCCTCTCAAGGCCTGGTCCGGCCAGGTAGTGGACAACGTTGCTTCGTGCACGCAGAGATTCAACAGATCTTCGACATAGAAAAACAGCCACATACGCCTGCGCCACGCGCAATCGGATGCAGCAAGTCTGCATGCTATCTGTGCGATCTGTTCATTCGAACGCATGGCGATTATGCGGTGTCTCAGACTCATGGCCGTCTGTACGAGAAATGGACCTTACCTGACGTTGAGTGGATGACCACCACGCAGGTGAATAGGTTTCATGGCGTAGTACGAAGCATGATAGGGGACATGCAAGAGATGATTCAAAGGCTTCAAGACGGGCGGCAAATGATCTGTCGTTACCCACTTGAAAGTCGAGCATGTCTGCCCTTGTCAAGCGGACCCAACTCAAGCTTGGCCGAACGACGCGAAGAGATTGCGGAGAAACCTCTCCAAACGCGACGCACCCATGCTGTAGACTCCAGGCGGCCTAGACTTCATTCATGTCCCGCGGTACTATCACGCTTTATCAAGATCACAGCGCTAGACCTTCCGTGGAACCGGTATACGCGGGTGGGGCAAGGGCCATTGCATGTTCAGATCGATAGGCTCTCTCTCCACCTCGAATTCGCGTCGACAGCGACCGGGCTACTCTCCATCTGCCATCGGAAAGCTGGTTCGCTTGATGAAATCAAGATTTTAGACGCACTTGGCATCCCCACAGACTCGGATTTTCCAGTTCGGGCCTCGGGAATCTCCCGAAGGGTAGCATTTGGCATCTCACTCGATGCCGCCTGGGTTGCCCAAATCGAGTTTGTTTGGGAAACACCTTCCAATTGACAAGGACTCAAGGTGGAGATCCGATGGATAGTCGCGCAGACGTTAGCGCTGACTTTGATCGAACGTTGGCTTCGGACGAAGAGTAAAGATAGGTACTTTTACGCCGAGGTCGTAGCCCATGGCATTTGGATAGTCAGGGAAATATCACGGTACAGGAGGCTGTCAATGAAGATGAGTGAGGTTGCACTGGGATTGGCTTTCTGCTTCCGAACATGCGCAACCAAGAGGATGAGGACCCCCCGATCTAACAGGATGATGTGTAGCATGAATTTAAGAGACGTGACACAGTCGCTGTTGTACGGGATTTGTCTTATTATTCCTCTATATGTATGGAAGTATTACAAAGTGTATTAGAGGCGACTGGCGTTGTTCATACAAATAGGAAAATGACAGATGTGGTGTGTCATTGCAAAAGCATGCAGGCTTTTCAGGCTGTTTGCTTCCATTAACTATTTTGATCGACCTAGAACCACTGTTTAGAACCACTGTTTGGCAAATGCGAATCATGCTCAGGGAAGCTAAGCAGAGGCATGGCTAAGGGATTGATGTTCTTGACCTGAATGGTACGTTCTATCAGAGACAGCTGCCTGTAGTTCTCGATACTGTTGTAATCCCCCTTACCCATAGTGCCAGGCAGTAAAGCTATCTTGCTGATCTGGGAGGAGCGACCTTTGACAGGAAGTTTTTCCGCAATTCCCGCACTTCTAGATTGGACGATGTAGGATGGAGGTGAGTATGGTACAACTGAGTTTGACCATGTGGTTGCAGATACTCCGACATCTCCTGGTAGGCGGTTGTGGCGGCCATCCCACTCTTGGACATGATTTGAATGGAGTTCGTCTGTTGCGCGGGCAGTTCAGTTCCAGTCGGACCAATGATCTGCCTGGATAATGTATCAAGTGACTGGCTTCCACACGCCTCCCCCTTCATGGTTGTCTCCAGATTTGGTAATTGTAGGCGGAACTTATCGACAGGGCCTTCCCAGTCCCATATCACTGGGCCTGATAGTCTGACACGACATCGGACTGTAGTCAGCTGATCGGGAACGTAAACCTTTCGCGTTCTACTTTTCTCCTTAGCCTGTGGACGCGAGCCTGGCGCTTGGTTGTCGCGGGGGGTAATAATGACGTTGAACTGAGTTGTGCCGCGTGCAGCCGTTACATCGCCAAGTTCAAATGAGCGCTTTGAAGTGGAACGGCCGGCGTCGGATATACAGGGAGTCAACTGCCCGGGATTCTCGTCACCTATAGCACCGTTAGCATAGGACGCGCCGGGCTTTAATGATTGATGCCATACTCGTGTCCGGTTTTGCATCTTCATCCTCATCGACCAGCGTCGGCGCCGACAAGTCGGACAAATGTTGTATCTGATAATGCAGATAGAGCAGATCGTCCGCGACATGCATCGACGGCTTGCCTCTGAACTTCAGCAAGTACTGTTGCGTGATGGTAGGCACGAGTCTTGAGGGCGATAGAATTAATATTAATAAGATCCATGGTCATTAGGGAAACTAACCGTAATTCTTTTTGGGCGGTATCTTGGGCAGCAGCGTGAAGGGATAGTGTAAGCCCGTACAGGAGGCGCGTGCAATAGCCGATGTCAAGCCCCTTGTATTGTACCAAATTCCATTCTCGGAACCGTTGGGAATATGGAGCGGATTGGTTTGTGAGGCCAGAGGCAAGCCCATCGAATAAAGCGACACAAGCAGCCCATTCGCGTTCTGATTTGGTGTGATATAGTGCTGGATCCTGTATGACTTGGTTGAATGATTCTGATTCCTGCAGGAAATCGCGTATGAGTCTCGGGCGGAATTCCGTAGGTTTGACAGCGGCGATGAGATTCGAAATTGAGTCGCGAAGTTTCTCCATGATGTAGTAAACTTGCCAACATAAGCTAGGCGATGAACTTCTCTGGTACGTTGCCACATCAGAGTCAGAAGAATCGAGCCAAACCTTATATGTAAGGAGCTGCAGGCAAGTAAGTGCATAGGGTAATGTTTGGCCTCATTCGGTCTAGTTTAATTAAGCACCAGCATGATGCGCTGGACTTCGCATGAGAGCGACGCCCTGATGGCAGCCTCAAGACTGCATTAGCTCAATCCCGGAGGTTGACGCCCAACTTGTAGGCCTAAGCTGTGGCGAAGCAGACTGGCTGAATGATGTTACGGGACCCGCCGATCAATGCTACAACCGCCTGAGGTACAATGGGTGACGGCACGTTTCTGTTGCTGTCGCGATAGGCAAGTATTGCCGGACTGTACCAGTCCATCGCCTACTAGGCCAGGGCGATACGCCAATTAGACGCCCGTTCACCTAGGGTACTTGCGCCATGCAATTGTACAGGACATTGGAGAGATATCGGCTCGGCAAACGTTTGAGCAGAAAGCAGTACGCCGTGCGATTTCTACCACAGAAAAATTAAGGTATGTAATATAGGATTAATATTCACTGTAAGTTACTAATACTCTGTAAGGTGTCACTTATCTCATTTGTGTCTTACGTCGACGCTTTGGTCGTACAGAATTCTCTCCTGGAGCGACTTCCCTACGAAATATTCACATTCGAGATCATTCCAAGCCAGAGCTCGGAAACAATTTCCGAGATTGTCGGAGAGAAGGACGATGATGTTAGGAAACGTGCCGACTCGTAATCATCATCATCGAAATCACTGAAACTTCCGTCCCAGTCCTCTTCTTGCACATGCTCTGTTTTGTGAAGTTTCCATCCATGACTCTCCATCATTCTCCTAATATGTTGACTAGGACCCTCCTCAAATACTTCAAGAATGATCTCTTTTATGGATGAAATAGCTCTAAAGTAAGCATCAACCAACACTAGTGCCTCCGTGGCGACCTTGAAGTTTTCTAGGTTGTCGAGCCTTATCTCCATTGAATTTGTGCTATGCAGAGACGTTGTGAGCGTACTCAAACTGACGCAACGTCTCTGGATATTCGTTAGAATGCTAACGCTGTCGTCATCAAGGGTAATATCACCAGGGTCTAAATAGAGAAACTGCGGGAAATCGATAAAGACATATCGAATATAGCCTGCATTGGTGCTCCCGATTTGTTCGAGGAATGAAGTTACTCTCTTAGGTGTGGCGTCGGTGAAATCGAAGCGATTCTGGTCGTGAAACACCGAGCTGGCTTCTCTGTGGATGGCTTTGTTCGCGCGGAGCAGGCCAGATATGTTTTTCTGTTCTTGATTGACATGACAACAAGGATTTATTGGCTCTTGTTGCAACGATAGTAGCTCATAGATCCTGTTCCGGAGTTCGGCGGCGAGACTGAGGAAGCTAACTGGTGTGTTGGCGGTCGTCTGCTGTTGATTCTGCGTCAGTTGCAACTCAGAAACGTCTTGTGGGTTGTATACAGCAGGTATTGCATCGAGTTGAATGGTACAAGTCATTTTTGCATGTAGTCGTTGTTGCAGTGCTCTATCCATCGGAGAGAGATCTCATCGTTTGTAAACCCACTTGAAGAAACCCCTATAATCGTATCTTCTTCAAGCTCCTTGATCTCATACCATCGACTCATATGGCATATAAGCCGCTGAGGATAAGAAACAATGGTATAACCAGGCCGGCAGCAGATATTGCCTCAGCTGCAGTGGCAGACTCTCTGTTGGTTGGGATGCCGAAGTATTATTCTCTTTTCTTCCTCGTGATGACCATCTGGTCTTTTCCAACCCCAATACAAAATCCTGTCTCATCCATATTCCAGATGTCGTCCTCCTGGAAGCCGTACTGCTGAAGGGCTTTTTGGAGCTTGCTGAAGTACGCCTGAAAGGATTCTGCATTCTAAGCTGCCTTTCGTGATGACTCAAGCACTTTATCCTTGATGCAGAGGTAACCATGGCGTTTGATGAAGCGAGCAACCCAATTGATGCCTACTGTTGGTGATGGTGTAGTAGAGCTGCTATCATAGGCAGCAAGAAGAAGCCGGTTGGCAGCATCACGTACGAGCTCCTTTCGCACGCAGAGACTCATACGGTCAAGGAAATCGATATATGAGCAGATAGCACGTTCTTGGTCATCTGAGAGCTTGGTGTTGGTGGTCGGGCGTCTGTTGAGAGGACCTTGCCTCCGACGATGTAGTGACCTTCGCGGCACCTTGAATGCCCGCGCCACTGCACTCGTTTTTGAGGCTGGATTTTTGGCAATAGCCACAACTGCCTCTTGGATACGCGCTCCTATAATTGAACGTATGAATGGTTTGCACGTATTGCCCGTGAGCACCCGCTGACACGGGTGAAGGTGCCCGAAACCCAAGTCACGGGTGCGGGGCACGGGTAGTATCTAACATCATCGGGGTGGTCATAGCGTCCCGGCTAGCAATTGGCCCAAATATCCTGCCTGTCCCACTCCAGTGGTTTCCGGGCCAACGCCGCCGACTGCCAACATCCATGATGCAGATGTTTCCGCGATCGCCGTAATGATCCCTCATCAAACACAACGGAGCGCGACCGACCCCAGCCGTCATCATCAGCATCGCCAAACAGAGTCCATGCATCAAATCGATTTCACTGGAGTCGATTGTGACTCGTCCGCCAATTCCAGCATCGAAGACTGGATTACTCAGCTTGAGGACCTGGACTCGACCTGCTTCATGATGCCTCGCACCCCTAGCCCCGCGAAGCGCCAGAAACTTCTTCACAACGATCTCGAAGCCACCCCGACCAACCTTACGAGTCTATCCCAGCTCAACTTCGATAGCGCAAGCATCTTGACGTTTGATACAACCTCCGACTCGGGCGTGTCCGGCGCCTCGTGCCGCTCGGCGAGTCCCAAGAAGCGCGAGAGAGAACTTCGGCAGGCGGGCGAGTACCCGCTGCACCGCGACCTGATCAGCAACCGTCCCGAGCCCACGCCGTTGATGACAGATCTGTACAATCTGCAGGACGCACCCATCATTCCGAGTACAGTCAGAGTGCGCGCATGTCGGACCCGCCAATTCGAGATCGGGAAATGCTAATGCTAGCAGACAGACTGCACTGACCGAAGACTCGACCTGGGCGAATCAACCACGGCAGGCCTGGTTTTACGACGCCGACTCCGAGGAAGCCACTCAGAAAACCAGTCCCAATGCCGATATGTACAGCTACATGCGATTGCGCCAGATCCGAGAAAATACTATCCTCTGCAAGACAAGGATGGAACATGAGGCCGGCTGGAATGACTCGGTCCATGCCCCGCTTCTCGAGGTCGCTCTGAGCGGCGAGTCTAGCATTTCGCACCGCAATGTGTAAGTATTCAACCTTAAGCATTCACACCTCCCGTCAATCTGACTGGCCCAGGACTTGCTGCCGTGTCTTGCCCGACTTCCGCCAAGACAACCCGTGGCTGTTCAACGTCAAGATAGACTATGCCATCCTGCTCGACTTCCCCCCCGAAAGTGGCTTGGCATCCGCTGTTCGAACATTCCGAAAACCCGACCCCCGCACCCGACATGCCACACATCTCCAGCTGCCTGATAACCCCGACACGCCGACCGTCATACCGATTGAGACTAAGAGCGCCACTGCCGATATGGTCTCCGGCCCCGTACAGCTGGCCGCCTGGGCCCAACTCCACTTTGCATACCTCCAGCGCCTGCCGTCTGCCGGCGGACAGTTGCCTGTTCTGCCAGTCATCTTCGTCCACGGCGCTCGCTGGCGCGTCGACTTTGCCCAGCGCACCACCGACAAGCTGGTCAGTCTTGCATCAGTCCTTTCCTGTTGAAATATCGACTAACAACTCGTATAATAGTTGATGTGGGAGGGGTTTGAAATGGGCTCTTCAGACGATATGCGGGGGTGCTACTCCATCGTGGCGCACCTTCGCAGGCTGGCGCAATGGGCCAGAGAGGACTTTGCTACCTGGATGCAGGCCGCCATGCTTCCATCTACTGGAGACAAGACAACTAACGACGCGTCATGATGTTGAGGATGAGTAAGATGACCATGCATCGCATATCACCGCTGAAACCATCATATCAACCAATGCTGCAATGTCTTCTAGTGATTCTGATGCTTCCGATGCCTCCGGCGCGTCCGACAGCCTTGTACGGTTCACTCAACACCGCAATCAACGCGGCATGCTAGAAAGGTGCCTAGGCAACTGCGTTTGGTGACAACGCAAAATCTACGTAATCAGCATTGTCTGGGCTCCAGTTCTGTCACCAGCAGTTGGCCGCACTTGTGCCTCAACAAGGTTACGAAGTCGGCTCTTTCGTCGTCTAGATCGTTAGAAAGAATACGTGTCAACCTGCCATAAACTCGATAGCCTGGACAATCTGATGTTCTTGTTCCAATGCCCACACCAACAGGCTTGACCATCGTACTGAGCATACGGATACTAAAACTGGGATGCATGGCTCTGTATTTGTCGCTTGCGCGGCAGAGCAGGCTGTCCGCCAATCCCTTTTTCTACCAAAACGGATAGATAAAGTGGTCTGGCCGGCCAATCATGCAGCCAGGAACACATGCCGCTTGCCAGGATTGGCCTGTAAATGGGCTTTTCCACCCACTTAATACCCCTGCTGGTGATGACACTAAAGCCAGTGTTTGCTCCAAAACTATGCATGGAGCATCCCTGCCGAATTGAGGTTTCTCTGGGTCAAGTGCCGCTGTGTCAAGCCAGACTGTGTTAGTGCCAAGATGTCAAACGTCCGAGCCCCCACAGATATTGGTTGCCTTATCAATCCATTCGCGTCCAAGCTAAATCGACCCTTGCTGCCTCACACTTGCATGCAGTGAGCTTGCAGCCGGTGAACGCAACTCTGATGCAGCATGCCGGCCGCCGTGATCACCTCTGTGCCATGTCATTGTACTCCGCTCAGCAGCCGCAGCCTGCCGGCCTGGTGGCTGCACTCCACCCAGGAGCGAAGCCAAGTTGATTTCTGACTGGGCTCATGCAACAAGCTTCGCGATTCCAGCACGCTTTCCTTTCTTACTGTTCCCCATCGTGCACGAGAAGGTGTCAGGATGTCGCCAGAATATATTCCGAATGTGTGGCAATACAGCCCGATGGCCACGGCAATTGGCCGCGAGCTCAAGACTTTGTAAGATCCACCCTTTTTGGGTTGTAAGACTCGCTCCTTTGGTCGCATTCCTGAAGATCCAAAGAGATGCATGGGTGCCAAGGCACTTCTCTAATTTACAGCGTACGAGCTGTGTGTAGCTTTGGGTGGCTACGTGACTTGCAATACATACCGGATGTAGATACCTTGGCAGCCCTCACGGCGTCGTTGTGATTCGCCGGCGACGCGCTGCTCAGCCTGGCCGTTGGAGAGGTCCCATCCGCAATACCTTCTCGCAGGCGAAGCCCATGAAAACCACCGTGAGGAGGTCAACCACTCCTTGCTGTAATGTGGCCGCCTGGCCGTGGCTGTGCCGTAATAGTTCTGTGAGCCGTTTATTCATCCCAAAGACTTCCCGACGCGGGTACATACCGTATACACTGGGCAAATCCGCCTATGTGCTAGTCTGTAGGAAGCTAGTGGTATACCCAAAGAGGCTAGGTTATCAATGTGGCGCTAAACCTATCATGGAAGGCGGTCTGCCGCCCACCCACATATCCACCCACCCAGCCAGCCCAAGCAAGCCCATCCTATCAACAACCCACCTACCAACCCACCCACCAAACCCAGACTTGACCCCTGTTTCTGCCGTCACACCACAACTCTTACGGTGGCCGCGTTACCTCTTGCAGACTAGCACATAGGCGGATTTGCCCAGTGTATACGGTAGTAACAGCTTGGATATACCCATGAGAGGAGATGGGGAGGGGTGTGCGTGGAAATGGATTGGTTGGTTGCCACCGGCCTTAGTAATTGGTCAGTGGTTTTAGCGCGAACAGTATTGGACAGATTAAACCCAGCCCAAGAAGCCACGCGATGCAGTATTTGTCCTGCATTTTAACCTCAGATCCTTGCCGCTGGCTGACTGCCTTTAACACAATCCGATTGGCTCACGTCCCAGTCACACGTCAGATGGTGCGGTATGTACATGAGTGGCAGGCCTTGCATTATGCAGCTTCTGGCGGCGAAGAAGTAGCGATAATTGGATGAGGACAGATTGGTCATGCTGCCGAGACTCGCCGATGTATCCTATCAGCGCGCCAAACTCCACTCCTTTGTTCCTCGAGACACCGACGGCCGCTACGGCTGCTGACTCCTGAGCATTGTCCAATCGTACGATCAGATTTGACGCCGGGCTCCACATGAAAATGATTCGCCTTCCAGACCTTGGTGCCCCGACAACCAACCTGAACTTCTGAATGCTTGACTCTATTTCTGGTTTCTGATAAGCTCTCGGCGCTTCGTCCCGCTATCCTATTGGCCCGATTTGAAATTGTGCTTACAACTCAGAAGACGCCTTGTCCATGTTACACTTTCGACATGTCAGCCTTGGTCGAATGGCCAAAGCACCAACAGACAAACCCCTTTTGTCAGTTGCCAATGCCGATGTCATGAGACCCGCCACAAAAGGAAATGCTAGTCTCGCCCCATTGCTGTGAAAGCACTAGTACTACAAAAACTGGTGTCTCCTGCCACAGGAATAATGGGTATCTCCTCTACTGTTCCATTTCAGAGCCTCGTCACCTCGATCGTCCTCTGACCAAATCCCCCAGTCAAACGCCATAATGAGTAAAGACGCCGTCGAGTCTCCGCTACCGCCACCGCCACCGCCGCCATACTCAGCCGGAGCAACTCCGCCCAATATACCATCTGGAGTCTGGGACCTGGCAGTCAACATTGATGTGAAAGGTGGGGACCTACAGCTGGACATCAATGGCAAGCCTGTATGGACACAAGATACCGATGCTGTTGACGGCACGTATCGGAAAGATGGATTCAGCGTCAGCCTAGGCCCTGATCACAAAGTGGTCAACCCAGCATACAGTTGGATATGCGGTGCGAACACGGTTGCCGGGCAGCTGTTGTCGAAGGCTTATATGGTTTCTCTGAACCAAATGGGGGGACATCTCTTCGTGTTCGAGCAGGCTGTGAGGATAAAGAAAATTTCGGGTCGACCACCCCCAAAACGTAGGGATGACTCGAAAGGTTGTCTCAAGGTCGAATCGGAGCCTAGCAATGTCTGGGCGATCACAGGAACAGACATATACGAGGTCAATGGTGACAAAGACGATCTTGTCGTACTGTCAACAAACTTTCTGAGGCTTTGGGACACTGCAAGAGGGAGGCTTCGCTGGGAGAGACAAACTAGTGGAGAAACAAGTTTATTGGGGCCAAGGCGCATTTGGGGCTTCACTGAAAAGTTCGTTGTCATAGATACGGGCTACATTCACCTTTACGAGCGGACAACAGGACGCGACCACGGCAACTTTCACTTTCCTTCCTTCTCAGCGTTCATTGACTTCAATCCTGACAATCATTTCGGTCCGGTAGTGGGCAAGAACGGTTTGTTCTTATACAAACCTTGCTCGAAGGCTTTATTCATTTTCCGGATCAGCGCCCGGGAGGTTTCGGTTCGCATATGGGAATCGAGTGACGCTATTCAGGGCTCTATCTTACTACGGGGCGGTATGGAGGCGTTGGAAGTGATACTTGTTGGCAAAACCCCTAATTGGACCAAACATGAGGTTGAAGAACATGTCTTTAGGAACGGTTTCATCAAAAAAATGATCATGTAGACGATATTGGTAAGATAGAATCTGAGAAGATGGGAAGTAGGTTATTATAAAGCAGAGAGGTGATAAGTTTTCGGCTGTTAATGATCTTAGTCGCACTGGAATGAACACAGCTGTTTGCTCAACCTCGTCCTCGTCCATCACTAACAGGGCCATCTTCTCATTTGACATGCCACTGCAGCTAGAACAGCTAGATTGAGTTTCACAATAGAATAGACAATCTCGAATCATGGTAGGAAGGCCCAATTGGCTCCACGCCTGCATATTTGTAGAGATGGTTTCCCCCTAACTGGGGTCATACAACCCCAACAACCCCAACAACCCCAACGAAACCAGAAAACAAGAACCCTAATGCTAAAAACAACCATCAACACTTATGGAGAGTTGGATGGAAGGGAATATTGTTATGGAACCATGAATAGAGTTCACGCCAGTTTTTTATTTGACTTCAGGCATGTATCAAAGCTAAAACCGTAATTGATGGCTGTTCCCAACGGTTCTGCAAGTTTTGACGGTGGAGGTCGCCTCGCATCCAAGGCCCAAACAGGGAAGCTGAATCGAGTTGAACTTAGATTTGTCGGGGAGTCCTATATATAGTCAACCAAGTTGGTTGCACTAACCTACTATCAACAACACATGGGAAGTTGCTTTAAGGTGGTAACACAGAACTAATTTACGACGCTAAAAGATAAATAACAGCTCTTCTTCTCCGTCGATGTATAGCATTCTTAAATCTCCAAATCGAAGACAAGTCCAGAAACCACGCCTACGCCTTAGAATACTTCCACAATGGCTCTTGAATCTCTAGCACCCCAAAACTCAAGCTTTGAGGGCAAGTACATACTATGTCAGCCAGGCCAATTTTGTATGTAGAAGAACACTAACACAGTCTTAACTGAACAGCTCGCTACCTCCCAACTTTCGATTCCTCAAGTTCCCATTCTTGACGCTTGCAGCTTTTTTAGCGATAACGACTTGCAGGCAATGGATGAGACAAGGAGGAATGAAGCCGTCGAAGCTTTCTATGACTTGACGGAAAATATATTATCTATCTTCAAGCCTAAAGTAATCCTGAGTTGCCAATGTGCAACCCTAAGATACAGTAAAGCTGGACAAGAAGTGCGAAGACGGGCATCAAACCTAGTGGCGCAACAACTTGGTTCAAGCATCAAAGACGCGAAGGCGAAGCGAGCAGCTCCAATTGACATCAAAGACCATAGAGCATGGGTTGTGAAAGGATACAGTCCTGGCGATTTCCGGTTCAACGGACTCCTCTTTTTCAGCTTGTGACTAGCATATGAAGCTGCGAACCCCCTTATATGCCTTGTTCGGGGCAACAGTGTTCCCATGATTCGAGTTTCGGTCAATGGGGCTAGACTCCAAGGACTGGATGCTCAGGAAACCTTAAAATCCTAAAACACGAGCCTCAGAACTATTCCAAGGTTGTCTAGCCAGGCAGCATGCCATCTGGGTAAGACCAGTATAGGTCGGTGTGGATGCGTGGCACTCGGTCTTACGGGTGAGCTCGCTATTGCTTCGCATCTGGAGGCTTGACGTGGGGGCGGGGCTGGCCAGAGCACTTACACCGAGGTTGATTAACTCTTTTTCTATAGTACTATACTAACGATAGATGCTTTCTTGGTGACTAAATTTATGCCTGTATCAATAATATGGACTCGCAGGCGTCAACCAGCGCTCAACACCCTCCTAGAACTGTGTCACTAGTTAGAGCATACAGCATTGACACCAAGAAACCCTTGCTGGGCATATTCGACGAGTTCGATGCCTGCGGCACTACCTCTACCAATAGTAAGACTCTGAGGAGGGCTGAGTGGGCGATGAAACGGCGCAATGCATTGTTCGAGAACAGAACGCTGACCTGCGTCACTACTACCTGCCTAAGCTGTCGGCTTTTCGGTCGTACTCTGTTAGGATAGGGGTGTAGCTGGGCCCCTTGGCCGGCAGATCTATCAAAGAATCAAATACAATGCGACGAACATACAGGACTGGCCTAGCCCGCTTCGGCCATCGGTATCCAATCGGATGATCCGCAAGGCTGCTCGAGCACTCTCCGTGTGATGAAAGGTAAGAATCGGCCAAGCTTCATTGTGAGAGGTTCCTTATCAGAAAAGGCTCTCTGTCGTTCGTTGACCAACCAGAGTTCCGCAACGAATGAGTGTATCTTTCTTCCTACGGGACAGAAGACGGAGTCAAAGGGTCGTTTATTGCGGCCGCTGATCTGCTTGGCGTAGCGCTATTGGAAAAGCACCTGTTGTATCAAGCCTGGCTGTTGGAAGGGTCACAGGCGGCACAGGAAAAGTACAGTAGCGCCTCCCCCTTGCCCATCGGTGCCCCAGGCCGACACTTTGGTTGTCCCTTTGAGTGCATGGCATGTTTATGCCAGAAGAACCATTCAAGTATGTGATACGCTCAGGTACGGCGCAACCAAGACTCCACTGCAAAATGGTTATTTGTACCTAGCCTGGTGATTATTTGATTGGCTTGTTGGTGCTGTAAAACCTCGACTAGCAGTTACATCGATATGGATGCCAGGCGCCATGGCGACAAGAGACGACCATATGGTTGTGTGCCAAAGTGGAACGTGGACTTGGCAAAAGATCACATTTCACGTCCATGCACAGACCTCCCTTCACAACGCTAGCCACATAACCTAGAATGTGACAAGCGGTTAACACGGAGGACCGGAAACCGTTAAAATCCATGAGTGAGTTGACCACCTCTGGACTAATTAGGCCGGCTGCGTCCTGCCCTGGTTCATGCACTTATGTCACAACCAAGAGTCCGTTACGACATCAAATGCAATGTGACCAACATATAGGACTTGGCATCAGTCATTGGTATCCAATCGGATAATCCGCAAAGCTGCATGAGCGCTCTCCTTGTGAGAAAGTAGTCTTGCTTCACCTTGGCAGGCTCTTTCTCAGAAAAAAATGCCCTGCCATTCGCTGACCGGTTAGACTGTTGGTGCCTATCGGGGACTATTCGGATAGCCATGCTTGAGCCGATAGTCGAAGCCATCTTGCACCCACCAAAGCAAATGGTGGCGGCAATCTGGATGTGGTTGTGGCGGTGGCGGCGGTGGTCGTGCCGGGTGACCGTCCGTCCGTATAATGATTACAGTCCGAATAACCGCACTCATGAAGGGCCCCAGTATCGGCCGCCCGCACCCTCCCGCCCGCATGAAGCTTTCCACCGCCTGTCAGTCCATCTGCCTTACGTCACTAGCGAACGGGTCGTGGGGCCCTCCCCATCGATGAAGACGACCGACTCGACCACCCAGCCCCAGTTATTACGACGATCCAACAGCTTCCCGACTGCCCGCTCGATCATGCCTCCAGTGCCTCTGACCCCTTGTCAATAATCACCCTGGTACACCAGACACCTGCTCTCATTTCGCCTTCGACCGGCAGAACACCACCCCATTGCTGGCTCGAGGCTACTGGCCTCCCTCCATCGTACCATTTCCCCTTACGGTCGGAAAATTTCGGCCGGAGATGAAGTCCGTCAACGCAGGAAAAAAGGTCTAAAAAAGGGCTAAACGCAATGTGACCAGCATACAGGACAAGGCGAATCCCGCCTTAGCCGTCAGGAGCCAATCGGATGATCCGCAGGCTACTTAAGCGCTCTCCGTGTGATAAAATCTTCGAGATGCTTGCCAGAAATATTGCGACCCTTGATCCTTGATCGTTTTGGGGTGGGGCGCGCTGTTGGAAAGCACCTGTTGGATCAACACCGGCTGTTGGAAGGGCCATAAGCGGCAGGAAGTGAACAGTTGCACCCCACCGCGTCCAAGACCAACACTCTGCTTGGCTATCTTCGACTTCTAATGACGTGCTTGGTACGCCTGCAAGCGAGGCTGAGTTGAAGACGCATTTTAGCCTGCCTCGACAGGCCCTTGTCTAATGCGTGACGATCGCGGGTTGGTTCTTCAAGAGCGTTGCCAACACTGCAGGACTAGCTGTAGTGTATGATTGCTCGGATTTGGAGCTTTGCACCCACTTGTCAACCCTTCCCTGACAATAACATGCTTGGTATCGGCGCTTTGGGGTACAACATGCATGGCAATGGATCGGTTGTGATTTTTGGGAACTGCCTACTCTGTTCGTGCTTTCAGACGAGCTATTATCGAGAAGCATATAAAAACACCGTCAAATCCTCTCCCCGAAAGTTCTTTCATCCAACAATCACCTTACCGAATTATCAGCGCGTTCACCATGTCAGACAACACAAAAGGGGGCAAGATTCTTGATTCTAAGGATGCGGACCTCCTAATCGACCGCGGATCTGACTCTCAGAGGAGGCGAGAGGAGGCTTCCAAAAAACGTCAAAAGGACGAAGAGGCGGAGAAGATGACTCAAGATGCCGGAACAGAATCTCAACGACGTCGAAACAAAGGAATCTAGGCGCAGTTTATTTATATAAAGTAAGTGGGATTTAAATATCTGATTCACCACACTAACAAAGACAGAAGCGCTTAGCACAGGGATATGATGCGTTTATTTCGCAGCAATAGGGGAGGAGTCACAATCAAAATATGAGACCAGGACTGTTCTGTCAAGGAGATCTGTTGCCTGGGAAAAGGCCTGTTATGAAGGGATTGGATGGCTAGGAGCCAAAACCCCCGGACAAGGGGGCTGTCGCGGTCATTACAGAAAATACATCAGAACGCATATAGCTAGCTACTGCAGCAATACACAGTCCTTACCATACAATTACTTCCATTCTTATTATCTCTATGTAAATCACTTACTCAGAGAATATTGAATCTTTTTTAACTATATTGGTAGATTAAGTCTAAAAACCACTTGACCTATCGATTTGTGTACATTCCACTATGGTCGGAGGTTGTTGGAGGTGGGTGTGGATTCCCTCTCCTCCCAGACCAGCGATCCCGATGCTTTGTCACTATCCCATTGCTAAACTTGACTATTCAATCCCTCATATATTAATACAGGTCTAGAGATTCTATGTTAGTATAAAATAGGCCCAATTGATTGGTGGTGGCGATTAACCTGTTGTAAGGATAGTAAGCAAATGGTGGCTGTTAGATCGACGACCTGGCGGTACGCCAACCTCCCCACTTAAGAGGCGGTGTGGGGCCCAATTCCCATCCCTACCCTCACTAGCTTGGATAAATAATTCGCGTTTTTCAACATTTATCCTATCGCCATCCTTCATCCTCAATAATCCAAGAAACTATTCAGCACAGTTCAACTTTCTATCATATACTCTCAGTATGGCACCCTTTGACTTTATCGCACAGGAAAACATTCGCGATGCTCAATACGCCTTTGCTTACAGTCTCATTGACGCCAAAGAAGACATTGTTGCTTTCGTCCACAAACGACTTAATTGGAATGGGACGGGTTCCTATAACGGTTTCTTGAAAGGCTCTTTCAATATAAGCTTCAAAGTACAACGTGCCGACAGCGACGAGCAGGTCATCATTCGTTTCCCCATTCCTGGAAGAATACACGAGCCATGGCGAGACGAAAAAGTTGAGAACGAAGTGATGGTTATGAAATATCTTCACGACCTAACCAGCATTCCAGTTCCTCTTGTGCGCGATTGGGGCCTCACTGAGGACAGTCCGCAGCACTTGGGTCCATTTATTATTATGGATTTTGTAGAAGGGCAGGAGTTGAGTGGCCTCCTACAACAACCAACTGAGAACAAGGAAGACGCAGTAGTTCTAGACCCAGATATCGACAACGCAAAGCTCGACTTCGTCTATGAGCAGATAGCAGGCTTTATGCTGGAACTGTCGCATCACCGTTTCCCACGCATCGGCGCCATATCCCAGGACGCGACGTCTGGTCAGTGGGAGGTTACTAGACGACCCTTGACGTACGACATGAACGAGGTTGTTACTCTTGGTGGCTACCCAACCGACAGCCTCGACTCAGCGGCGCCATTCGATTGTGCTAGCCATTTCTTTGCTGCACGTGGCAAATCTTTTCAAGTACACCTCGAGGCCCAGCGCAACATCGCTGCTGATGACGAAAAGCTTGCTTGGAAGGAGTTCGTAGCACGACATTGTTTCGCACATATAATCCCTACACATGGCACTGTCGACGACAATGGGCCATTTAGGCTTTTTTGTGACGACTTGAGGCCTACGAACATGCTTGTCGATCCGGAAACGCTTAAGATAAGCGCAGTACTCGACTTTGAGTTTACCAACGCCATGCCAGCACAGTTTGCTGATGATGTGCCCTGGTGGCTGTTGCTCGAACAACCGGCCGTATGGATTGGTGACGGCAAACTCCAGGAGTTCTTGACTCTTTTTCAGCCGCGGAAAGAGCAGTTCATTCGGGCTATGGAGAGGGCCGAGGCTAAATCACGGCTGGCCACGGATGAGACAAGTCTCTCGGCTCGCATGCGAGACTCCTGGGACAGCGGGCGCTTTTGGTTCAACCTTGCATCGCGTAGTAGCTTCGATATCAGCGAAATTTACTGGGAGGTGTTACATAAAGATGGTTTAGGCGAGGCCCTTTTAGGCAGTGCGATTCTGAAGGGAAAAGAGGCGTTCTTGCAACGGAAGAAAGCCCAGTTTGACGCCTATAGAAGGGAAAAGGAAAGTGACCAGCGCTTTGCTGATTGATGGTTGGCCATTACAGGAGTCATCTCAGTCTGGAATAGCCAAATTATGCTTTGCTGTTTTCACCTTTCTCTTGTTACCTAGGCTCTGTTTTGTAAAGTATGTGAAGCAAGGAATGAATTACCGCGACTGGGTGTAAAACCCTGTAATCGTTAATAGACAATCTCTTCTTCACAACTCAAACCGGCAAAATAGTTACAACAGGCAAAGCTTCCAGACACCCTCACCACGTGCAAAAGGAATACATATTAATAGGGTTTGAAAACCTGTCTTCGTACGAAACGATCGCCCCGGAACATCCACTGTTCACCCAATCCTTCAGTAGTTCAATTGCCCCAATAGTCTTCATACCCATCGCCAGCCTCTGTGAAGTCACCAAGATGTTTGCGGAGCTTATTAACTCTCTGATAACCTGATGGCATCACTGACATAGCAAGGATATCTAGAGCAAGCAGTCTGATAAGAGTATAATGCCCGCGATGGCCAATCCACCATTTCTCTGGTGTTTCTCTCTCAACTACAGTTTCTCATCGACCAAGGCCAGAAATGCGGTGTGTAATGAAGTCATACGCCTCAATGTATCGTTGTTGTCAGGCTCTGCCTGCTTATGCCCGATCTAGGCGCCGTCGCTGTTCATGGACGCTTTGCCGAGATGCTGATCGAGAGTGTAAAATATGTCAATCCGTTGAAAAACGGTCTGCAGCATGTTCCACCCCTTCCTGTAGAGCTTTCACGAGGTCTCGTCTAGACGATCCGTCCACAGCTCGGTATCGCATCGTGTTTGCCAAAAGTCATAAAAAATGTGGCTTGCTCTGCTTCGAGAGTGGCGTAGCGGCAATGGTAGACAAATTGTCTGTCGGTCGCGGCGACGTGGAACATAAGCGGGATGACGAATCTGTGGGTTGTTGGCGATTTTGGTGATGTGCTTGACGACTCGGGCGGCCGTTCCGCGGAGCTTCCCCCTTTCTCTTCTATTTCTTCCCCTAATGTGCCTGATTTTGTATCGTGCGCACCTATTGATAATGGCTGAAATCGGTGCTCCGAAGTTGTCTCGTCCGCATCACGACAAGCCGTTACTCTCTGCGAAGTATGGCATTACACACCGTCTACTTGTTCGTCCGAGTCAGGTGAGGAGTATAACTCGGGGGGGAATGTGTTCTCGTATTCGCATGGATCGCCTCCACTCCCAGAGGCATCATCTTCCGTGTCGCCATCGCGTCGGGCATCGGATCCGTTTTCAACCGTGCCGGTATCATCGGCCGTGGTGACCTGCATCAGCTGTTGATTCTCGGCGCTACTCCAACCGAAAATAACACCACATACAAATTGTATGAAGCTGTCCATGCTGCCAGTTTGGCCAATTTTGAGTGCCGCATCGCGAGTGGTCGTAGACGAGCAGTGCTGTCGGAAATAGATGGATGATAAGGCGATGTCGCGGATGGCATTGTCGAGATCTCGGCGGCGCTCTTCATGTTTTTCAGCGAGAAGTTCTTCGAGGTGTCCGCGATTCTCGGCGTGTTTTGCAGCAGCCATGACATCGGCGAAATAGGCGTCCTCGTCAAGGAGTGGAACTGTGATCGTATTGAACCGCCGCCAGTAGTCACCCCATATCATTTTTGGGTTGCTAAAGTCCGGCTTAGCTATTCGTCTCCAGGCCTTGTTCTTCTCGTATGTCATCCCCGGCGGCTGGAAGGCGGGCATTACGTGACTGTCTGTGTGGTGCTGGTCGCGGTCGAATCGTGGGTCTGGCCTGGACTGCAAAGGAGAGCGGTTAGGGTCGGGATCGTGGTGATGATGGTAGTCCAAATGCGAGGCTGATGCAAGAGGGGGTAATTTGAGTGATGAGCAAGAAGACTGATCGTTTGGCTTGATCCCCTGCCGCCCATCGTGTTTGTCAGGGCATTCAAGTTCGCGGACGATGTCGCTGAGAAAATGGCGTCGCAAATCTGGTTTTTGGATATGAACGATATGGAACTGACTAGCCAGAGGCAACGACAGGTTGCTGACTGATGAGGCCCTACTGTTCAAATCATGGCCTTTGCTGATGGTGCTCTACCCCTTTATTCCTCAACCTCTCCCTGTCGTGTTTCCTATGAAGTCCGCCAAAGACCCTTTCCATGAAGATACCGAGAACTGACCCCACGTTCATCACTTTGACTCCTTATTTTGTTGTTGCGCGTCTGTTTCGGAGTTTATATCCTGCAGGTTGATGTAATTTCTTAGTGGTGATGAGCCGACTCTTTCCCCTGAATATCCCCCCTGCGTTTTGTGTTTGCGTTGGAGAGTATGTCGGACTACTGTATTCTGTGCATGCTTGCCCATGACCAAGTCGAACTCGGCTTTGGGTATCACGATGTCCTCATCACACAGTTCGATGCATATTTCCGTTTCGGTGACTCTGACATATACCTCTGAACGCGACTCTTGCTCTTCTTTGATCTTTGGGTATATGGCCCCGTAAACACTCAATTCCGCTTTGTGCATTGCTCGATATTCTTTGTAAGTAGCCATAATGAGATGGGTTGTATTGCTTCGCTACATGGCGAACCATGCGAACCATGAAGCTTGTCACACGGTCGTAAAAGGCTTCATCATGTATATAGCCCTGCAGATTATCTAGTTCTCCTCCAGTTTCTGCCTGTGTGTTGAGGTGCCAACAAAGTTGTCTGTGTTCGTGTCTATTTTTGAGCTTTCATTGCGATTCATCTGCTGTTTGAAACCGCAATCCCCTACAGCAAGGCAGTTCGAAGACCAATCAATCCCATGTCGCCAAACACAACCCTGGAAGCAGTGGGGAAATGGTAATTGTCTGGATTTGACACCGCCTCACTGTTGGTGACGGACTGGAAGACCTTGTGGACGTTGAAGACGGATAGCTCGTTTTGTGTCGGGCAGTTTCCGGCAACGGAACGCGTCTATTATCCTACTGCTCTCCTCGTGACCGACGAACGCGCATGCCTGACACCAGCCGGCTTCGTCGTCTCTCACCTCCATCATGTCCTCGATATCCTGGCTACTTCCCGGCACTCCGCGGTCGCCTGTAGATGGCATGGTATTTTATGGTCCGTCATTGTCTTGGACGTCTCCTGGGTCCGAGTCTGAGGAGATCATTTCCATCGGCTAGGGCCTCTGCAGACTCTGGCATCGTCTCGTCCCCTCCGACGCTTCGATCTTTTGGCTTCTTTGCGGGTCTGTTCGCATCGACAACTGGTAGGTTCTCCCCGACACATTGCGGTCTCTGAGTTCCCACACGACCCTTGAGATGATCGCCTTCCGCGTGCGACCCCTCGACGACTCCTCGGGCGGAACGGAGAATGGGTCGAAACTGCTTCCAGTTGTATTCCACCGCAAGAAACTCCAATATAGTAACCAACGCGGGCGGTAAAAGCAGAGTTTGCGTCATGTCGTTGTACCCGTTCGCGGCGCCGTCCTTGCCGTTGCGGATCGTGAGCCGGGCGTACAGCAGCGGATCTTGGTCCACGTTGCTTGCCGAAGCACGGGACGGGCTTTCTACTCACGCTTAGAGGGGCTTCGGGCACGAACTCTTAGGTTTACGCCCTGCCAGAAATGCAAAAAGGTTTGTGTTCCTCCGTTATTCCCCGCGGGAGTTTCTACCGAAATGGGAAGCTTCACGTCAAGCTTGGGTAACCTGTATTTAAATTCCCAGTTGACCTTGTTCCAACCCGACCCCCGAGCTTGTTTCTTGAGCCATTTCATAAATGCCTTCTGATCCGTTTTTCCCCAGTGCTAACGTCAGGGTCTGTGGTTATTGCAGTTTTCCTTAAAGCAGTAGTTGTCGCTGGTACTGATAAGGTTAAGGCATGTTGTGTACAGAAATGAGTCCCTGAAGCTCGAGCGATTCAATAAAGTCAAGTCTGTTTTCCGCAGGGTGGCAGGGTCTACAACAACGGCCCAAATTTCATCTCCCAGGAGTGTTGCATTGTGGCAGACAGCACCGGTCCTTGCAGTGCCTTACGAAAGGCGATTCTGGTGCAAGTGTCTTCAACCCCGAGGGGCGCGTGGTTGATATTCCCTTCGAGCAGTTCCTCTCGCGTCGTAACCTGGATCGGAAGGTCGATGTCACATATGTCGCTATCGCCTTTAGTTCTGCAAGATTGAAGGTCCAAGGAACGTCTTGGGACCGTGAGTGGATTATGTTGGAATGGTCTACGTCCATGGCGTTGTCATCCCTGTAATCGAGGACGAGGGGCCGTTCATCTCGGGACTCTGCCCATACGCCTGTGAATCTCCGTCTTCAGACATGAGAGACTCGATTATCGCTTCTGAAGAAAAAAGAAGCCCATGCCGTCTGTCCTTCTCAAAACGGTCTCGGACGACGATCCATGGTACTTAGCACCGACAGAGTCTAAGCAAGAAGACGGGAAAGAGGATCTAGGAGGCAAGACAAGGTGAAGGAAATAGCCGGCAGGACAATACTCTTTAACAGAGAGCACGAACACATAGGACATATCGTACAGTGGGGAGCTTAGGAACGGCTGGCCTTGGTCCAACAATAGGGCGCAGTGGGGTGTCGCGATTTATCGTGGACGCTTCGGCTGTAAGCCAAACCCCGCTTTCCGGGCATAACTGCTGACATAGGAGCGACTGACAACCATGTACATAGTAGGAATAAATCAATCAATCAATCTGGGTCCAATTGGTCCGTGACTTACCACACCCGAACCATGGAACGTCGTCGGAAACTTAATAATATTCCTGCTTCCCATTTGGGCTGGCCTCCTATATAATTTCACTACCCACGTATCCTTTTGCGTTGACCTCGCAAGGTAAGTCCCAGACTGCTCTGATCATACAACTGGCTGTTTTAACTCCTCCAAAGGTTTCACCGCCAGATTCTCCAAATCTTTCATATTCTCCATCGGTGTTTGTAGGTCGCTAAGTTTCTGAAGATAATCTTTCAGAGATACTTCCAACTTGTTGACTGTCGCTTTGATTACTTGTGATAGGTCGTACCGTTCCCGGGCTTCTTCATCACTACTAGGTTGTATAGTACGCAGCATTCCCAGATCCTGATACAATTTGAAAAGTGCCTCCAAGATGTGCTTTGCACTGGTACCTCCCTCATCCGGATGAGGCTCAGGTGAAGCGGGTTGGAGGTCTTGGGATGAGATTGGTAACATGGTTGATTTGAGGGTGTGTTCAGTGCTGATGAAAGGTTGGACATTTTGCACTGTAGATGAGACAGATAACTCTGAATGCCCATTGTGTTGTCGGGGAATATATACTAGATACGTTGGGTGTCAGCGAGGTCCTTGCCGACGTGAACACCGCTACCCGCCTCTTTCTGACTATGTCGTGATTGGTCAGTGGTTCTAGCGCGGACAGTATCGGACGGATAAATCCAGACCAAGAAGCCACGCGACGCAGTATTTGCCCTGCATGTGAACCCCAGATCCCTGCCGCTGGTTGACTGGCTTCAACACAATCCGATTGGCTCACGTCCCAGTCACACGTTAGGTGGTGCGGTTTGCACATGAGTGGCAGGCCTTGCGTTATGCAGCTCCCGGCGGCGAAGAAGTAGCGATAATTGGATGAGGACAGAATTGGTCATGCTGCCGAGACTCGCCGGCTATCAGCGCGCCAAACCCTACTCCTTTGTTCTTCGAAGGCTACCGACGGCAGCTACGGCTACTGAGTTCTGAGCATTACCCAATCGTGCGATCACATTTGACGCCGGGCTCCACTTGAAAACGATTCGCCTTCCAGACCTTGGTGCCCCGACAAATAACCCAAACTTCTGAATGCTTGACTCCATTCCTTGTTTCTGATAAGCTCTCGGCGCCTCGTCCCGCTATCCTATTGGCCCGTTCAATAGATACATCGCCCGCGCTCGCCACCAATTCACTTGGCACAAGTACGGATGGATGAGTCTTGAAGTACCAATCAAGCGCGCGAGTACTTACCACCCTAGTACTGGTACGCAGTCGTGGACCTGAACCCCGCGGTGGCGCGTTATGTCGCCGCCCACGGTCCAGGAACATTCGTCAGCCTGGCATGGAGACTAAACCCACGCTACAGGGAAGTTAAAGGCCATCATCATCTCGTGGCCCCATGTTACTGCAGCGCACGTAGTGCCTAGGAAAGGTGCTTGGGATGTGCAATGGCTGGGGGAGTGGTTCCGTGGCAGGCCCACAGTACTTCGTTGGCGGTTCCCCTAGGTACCTGCCACGGCGCAGGAGCCGCTGGTCACAACGCCGAGCCACGGCAATGGAGGCGTTGTGACCAAGGCTACCGTGCCCAACGAACAGGCATTTGCTTAGTAGCGCGGGGCGGCCACCCTAGCCATCGGCGGGTGCCTCGGCAAGACTGCATGCCTTCCTTGGCTACGCTTGATGGACTCGAACGGCGGGCCTGTGTTCGAAGTGCGGACCGACGGTTGTCCACGAGCAAACACTGCAGCTATCGAGCAATCAATGCAAAGATAGGGTGGGCAGGTGATTGGTTTCATTACGCCCAAATAAATCTTCAGGGCGCTTAGGTATGCATGGAACGCGGAGCAAGCCTGGAACAAAGTCACTACAGTGATGAACCCGCTCACAAAAACGGTAGACACCGCCATCTGGTGAAACACAGATCCATCCCACTACGCTCTAATCCCGCAGTGCCTTTCAATCGGGGGTCGCCTAGCTGCGCGGTCTTTGCACCTTCGCTCCACGGCATTGAAGGCCTCTAAAGAATGACCTCACCATGGCCTCGGCACCTGGCAGTCCGCCGCTATACAAGGGATGGAACCGGTGGAGGAAGGCCTTGTTGAAAGTAGACGAACCCAAGTGCGAAGACCTGACAGCGAATGAATGTGTCGGGTACTTTTCTCTTGTGGCCTAGAATTTGCTTCTACTTCACCATCTCGCGTATCGTCGTTGATTCCTCAATTAGCCTTATGCCGGTGGGCTATCGAGTTTGGCGCTTTGCCATGATCTATCAATTAGCGTACATCCAGTGCCTCTTGTTCCAATTCCGCCGCTTCCTTGAAACAGCCTTTCTTTTCCAGCGCGGCAGCACGTTCGAACATTCTCGGAACGATGTCTTGCCTCCATTGGTCTAGAACACGCATGATCGTTGTGTCTAAGAGTTTAATTGTGACTGACTCAGAAGGGCCGAGCTCTGCGACTTTGGGAAACAATGTCTTCGCTAAAGGCATCGAAATTTGTTCGTAGAATCTAAAGGACACGACATAGACCCTCGTATGTCCTGGTTTGAGTTCGCGCACTGGGTCGGCGAAGGGCCACCACGCTAGCGGTTGGCCTGCGACAGCTTCAATCGCCTTTCTGAAGTTGACTGTCGAGGAGGAGTGTAGAGGGCAGATTTCGTAACGATAAGGTATGGTGATTGGAACGGCTGTTTCCTGGTCGCTCGGGTTGCCATCGACGCCTGACTCTCCATTGCAGCCGGATATATTCATGATTTTGCGGTTCCGCCGTCAGTCGACATCAACAGTCAAGTTGTTTGGGTTCCGAAAAAATTATTGGACCTTGGCGAAGTGGCAGCAGAGCCCTCTTATCTTGTAGTTCGAATGATGCATGGTAGATTGAAATCGTGATCAGAATCCCGTTCCTGATGACTCATACAATTAGGCCTCAGGCTACAGTCTGTTCCATTGGCTGCGTCCAACCCCCAAAAGCGTCTGTGCGTAAAGTGCGCTCTCCAAACATCTCCATCTGACAGAGCACCGTATTCCGATAGCTCTATCGCCAAGTTCTCACACCGTCCTAAAATCTCCTGCGTGAGAGCGCATCCGTAGTTGTCTTCCACATTCGGATCAGTCCCACAACAGCCTCGTTGTCAAGTTCTCATCACGTCCTCTGATGGTTTGTGCGATTCCTGTGGCGAAACCTATTCATCAAAACCAAGCAATAGATTCAAGGCGATACAATGCCTATAATACAGATGACATCTGAGAGTGGTTTCATTGTTTGGATGTCCTAGCAGTTATCCAGGATACTAAGAGTGGCTGAAAGTGGACTGGGTTATAGCTAGTCTCTCTGCATCGCCCTCTATCTAACTTCTTAGTAAAGAGGTATCAAGAAGGAGGGAAAGAAGGAGGGAAAAGTGATAGGAGTGGCCAAGGCATAGGGATAAACAGCTCGTAGCAAAGCATCCACTATATACCTACATCAACACCAGGAATAGTATTATAAGTATGTACGTTGCGCCCTCATCCTCAACAGTTCTGTCACAACGGTATTGCAACCTCCTTTGACAGCATGCGTGAGAGCACACCCAAAAGCGTCTTTCCCATTCGGATCGGCACCGCTTTCCAACAGTTTCATTACAATCTTCTCGTGGCCTCCTTTGATAGCATGCGTGAGAGCACACCCAAAAGCGTCTTTCCCATTCGGATCGGCACCGCTTTCCAACAGTTTCATCGCAATCTTCTCGTGGCCTCCTTTGATAGCATGCGTGAGAGCACACCCAAAAGCGTCTTTCCCATTCGGATCAGCGCGATGTTTCGACAATTCTATCGCCAAGTTCTCATGGCGTCCTCGAATAGCTTGTGTGCTTGAATGTCCTGAGGTTTCATTTTTCAAATCATCGTCAGATAAGTCATTCGCACATGGAGACGATGTGGGCGTGAGAGCCGAGTACTCATCATCGGAGCCCTCTTCTTGTTGCATGTCAAGCGGCGAATTGCCATCTGTGTTCGAGGCTCCAGGGATACGGAGGGTGAGTTTGGGTGGACACGCGGCAGGTACCATGGCTGCTTCGAAGACTGGTTTATCAACAACCTCGATGGCTTCGTTCCAGGGCATACCTGTGGTGCTCCGGCCCGTCAGTCCCTACCCACGCTAAAGAGCCACATTTTCCAAGTCAATCACCAGGTTGCCGGAAACACGTACCTATCGGAGGCCCAAAAGCCCTTCCATCGAGGTTCTCTGGCTGTATTATGGCTGACCCAGAATCGATAACACCTGATTGAAATACTTCGCGCCGGTCGATGCCAGAAATCTGTTCCGCATTGTTCCCACCAGTAACACGTTTCGCTTTCGTTCCCACACCAGGGATGTGCGGAATGATCTGTTGACCTCCGTCGCCAACAGTCCAATCCTCGATTCTCCTTTGACCGGCTTGAATAGATCCGCGAGTGGCCCCGGACTTGTCTGTCTGTCTGAGAATCGGTGGCACGTTCAAGCTTCCAAAGTATTGGAAACCGTTGTTGCCGCACGTTACATCGGAAATAGATGTTGCATCACTAGTTAAAGCGAAAATTTGAGTGCCGTTGTCTCCAACCCGGAATCCTTCCAGTGTATGAGTCGGTCCAGTGTTGATCCCGCTGTCCATTGTTGTTCGTTCCGCTTGCAGCGATTCAGTGACAAACGCCGCGTAGTTGTGGGTGGAGGAAGGTAATCTACCTCGACTATACGCAGTATGGGTCGCGGCATAGAGGGGTGATAACGTTCGTTGCTTACCCCGCAGATACTGTGGGTGGATGGGGGTTGATACGTTTTCCAACTGGATTGGTGCATGGCTGGACAGTACCCTGTTTGCATCCGTTTGGTGCCCTGATCCGCTAGCCGGCGTATCATTGGTCAGGAACCCGGCGTGGCTTGCATGGCGCCGTCCTCCCAATTGACAGGATGTTGACAGCGGAGCTCAAGGCGTCAATAGGAGCAATCTCACTGGTCCACCTTGTTGGTATCCGTAATAGTCGCCCGGCAGAGAGTACTGTGATGAGGCTCGCTTACCATGGAATCAGGCAGCGAGAATAGCGTTATAATTGACGAGGCAGTCGATCAGTCTGTTTCCATTGATCGTCTTCGCGCCTCAGCGGCGTTAGCAGGACAGGCAACCTCTAACCTCCTACTTCATGCAGGCTCACTGAAGGCCACGGCCGGCTACATCGTTTGCGCTAAGTGTAGGTCTTGGTCAAGAACCCACTGACGGGTCTGTCATAGCACTTCCGTGTGGGGCAGTGCCTGCCCGACGACACAATGTGGCCTGCTTCATCCATCAAGCAGGCCCACACAGTCTACTTATTTACCAACGCACTGTGAGATAGATTGGTTGAGGTCAACGGCCTCAGCAGCCTTATCTGAGGGACCTGGACGCTACGTGGCTACCACAGCGAGCCGCCAGACGGACCCAGCATCAAGGAGAATGAACGGATCAGATTGCTCCCCCGTATGCAGCTTCATGGGGGCCCGCCTGGGGCCTCCAGCTGTTCCACTCGGTCGCACCTTCCGGGGTAATAAGCCCCGGAGAAGTCCTTGACGCATTGGACGTGGGATATAGACATGCAGCCGGCAGAAAGACAGTGGCCTGCGGGTATGTACAACGCTGGAGCAATGTGCCCACCTGACTCCAGGGCTTACCAACCCCCACGGCCACACCTTGGGTCTGTGCAGACACGCCACCTGAATCAATGCCGTTTGACAACTGCTGGTCATTTGCGGGGTCTTACCCGCGGCGGAGTAGAATAAGTGAAGCCATAGGCCCTCAAAAAGCCCGTCCGCAATTGCCCAAGGTTGCCTGTTCATCACCGGTGGCGGCTGTCGCCAGTTCCCAACACAATTTCAGTCTGTTGTTCTACTCATCTACCGACAACATCCCACTCACCGGATAGCGCTCCGCGCCGACGTCGTCAACGTCCAGTACCCCTTCCACAGTTCGAACACTCGGACTGTTGTGAATTCGCCGGCTGGCGAAGCGACTGCCAAAGACACCATGGGCGCATCCGACAGCGATGGGAGGCCTAGCTCAACCTCAACGGGCTCCTCCACCACATGCCTCCAATACAGGACTGAAATCGAAAATCTGGAACTAGCCGCAGGTGCCCTCCCAATCGCCTCACCCCAGGGGTACAGCATCCGCATTATAGACTCTTCATTCCCGAACGTCTCCCAAACGATCGTGGACGAAGAGTTAGCGGAGTGGCTCGAAGGCGATCCATTGCGAGACCTCAAACCAGGGTTCACGAGGGTCTACTTAGACTTCTTTTCAGACTGCCAAGATATGTGGACGCCTTTAGCGAAAAGAGTGTTTCCACAACTTGCACATGTTGGCTCGACTACATCGTCAAAGTGTATTGAAATTCATGATACATCCATTTGGGACAGGCTACGGCAATGGATGCAACGACAGGTGGATACGCTATTTCCAGCACTTCTTCACCTTGCTGGCAGGCTCAGAGAGCAAGGTTCGTTCGAGGGAGCGGGGTTTGTGGGTGAGGACTTACTGCGCAGATGTCGAGAGGTCTTTGGGGACGACGACGGGATTACCAACGCAGCTAAACATGACCTGGCCCATACAATCTTCAAACAAGGCAGGGCACGAGATGCGGCGAGAATGTTCGAGGAGGTGCTGGAGAAATATTGTCAAGGTGTAGGCGACGCGATCAACTTGCCGACTGCGAAAGCTAGCTTAGCCGCCGCGTACTCCGAGCTGGGACAACTGGGCCAAGCAGAGGAAATGCAAAAGGATGTGCTGGACACTAGACGACAGAGTCTGGGCGATGACCACCCCGACACTATTACTGCGATGAATAACCTTTCTATCACTCTCAACCGTCAGGGTCGTTATAAGGAGGCCTTCTCATTACAGTATGCCATGCTGGAGAGTTTGATCTCCAATCTTGGTTTGGACAACCTTAAGACAACATCGGCAATGCGCCGCATGGCTTGCACGCTTAAGCTCATGTGTCAGACGGAGCAGGCAGAAAAGTTGTTTCGGTTGGCGCTAGAGACGATGCAACCACTCTTACCCTCTGGACACCCAGAGCTTATCTCGGCAGTGAACGACCATGCCAACGCGTGCCAAGACCGAGGCTGGACCAAAGAAGCAGAAGCGATGTTGCGACAGGTACTCGAGATGAGCGAGCAAACCTTGGGCGGGAAGCATCCCGACACCGTCATGGCGAGGAACAACCTTGGTTACACACTTACGATAGGAGGGAAGTTGGATGACGCAGCTAAGCTGTTCAAGACGTCACTTGAGCAGAATGAAGAAATTTGGGGCCGTAGGCACATCGACACGGTTACGACAAGGCATAACCTTGCCGAGGCGCTCAGCAGACAGGGCAAAAACGCAGAAGCGGTGCGGTTGTGGAAGGAAGCATTGGATGATGGTCGACCCATCTTGGGTGATAGTCATCCTTTGATAGTGGCATTGAAAGAGAAGGTGGCCGATTGCAGAGCCTCTGTTTTGGATCTCGAGAAGAACGATGAGGGTAAATAGCTTGGGTAGAAATCCAACTGTTGATACACTAACCTGAATCAATGGACTTTCATGGTCACACAGATGTGAAATTGAGCGCAAACAGGTTCGCCACTGACTCCAGCGTTAGAAGCCACTTTCAACCTCTGTTCAGGTGAAGCTGGTTCTGTTGTGACAAAACACGCAAAGCAGCATCTTATCCCACCATGATACAATGGTAGACGAGGGAATGACTGCAAGGAGACTGGGAACGGCAATTCGATCGACATGAGCTTCAGCACCGAAACTTAGCTGTAGCACAACCCATTGACGAAAGTCACTCCGCTGTCACGGGCAGCGGTTCGTAATCACCAACCTCACAACAAGTCCCCCGCTTCCGCTCCCCAGACAAATCCCACCCGAACGAACAACCCATACTTACAAATGTGCAGCTACGCATAATAAAACCAAGTGTGCATTTGCTTGAATGGAGACAAGGTAGATGGAGGCCGCAACTCATAGAAACAACCGTACCATGTGTCGTCACGTGACGTGACACAAAGCGAAGCTGCATCTAGTAGCCACGATTACCGCGCTGCTTTGAAACCAGTGAGGCGGTATTGATATATTGTATGTAGTGTTGGGATATGGCTTCCACTTCGTTCCGACAACAGACGATTTTGGAGTCGCTTGCGGTTGATCAAGACGGCGACGCGCCACGCCACCTTCGAGATGTCCGTCCGATGCTACAGTCATTGATAGCGTACCTAACCCATGCTATCACCGCTTCTTCAGACTATTCCCCCTAATCTGGTTAGGGGGAACAGCCGCACGTGGAGCGTAACTTAAATCCCAGTTCTGTGTTCTACCTAATTTGTGGAACGCTACTTATCGCATGAGGTTGGGCAAGGTTTACTTTCACGTTGAGCCCAGACGGCCGTCTCTATGTTCTAAACTGGTCGGCCAGTGATTGTCCATTATAGTGCGGCGAGCTAAGAACAGATCTATCGTCGCAAGTAGCCGTTCCCTAAATCCAGAGAGCCTTTCAATTTCCAGTGAAGTTGGTCATTTGTTTTGTCTTGCTACCCAGCTGATGAGTCTTGTGAGATTGGATGTAAGTCAAAGCACCCACTTTCCGCCCACCCCTGCATTCCGCCCACCCCAAAAATGATGCCCTCATAACCACCACTACCACTTTATTCACTTTTTCAACTACCTCTTAGTGCTACTACAATACAGCTTTCGGCCTCACTGGATAATTCAGAGTCGCTAGATTCAGCCGTAGTATCCTTAATATCGCCAGCCTCAATTTGGGCTTGCCGCACCTCTCTGATTGTCGCAAACTTCGTATTTGGGTCCAGTTGAACAGCCTTCCTCTTCCTGCTGGCTGGTCAGCAGTACATACACGCCCTCCCTGTCGTGGAATAAACGCCCGTGTTCGACGCGTCGTCAGGCTACCCGCGACTTGATTGAATCCTTACTATCACCATAGTCACGATGGTTGACGGCAGCAACTTCCGAACGGTCTCATCGACCATCTCCAAGCTCAAGGGGGAGTCCAATTGGCCCTCATGGATCGTACTCATAGGCGCTACGCTTAGCGCCAATAAAGCCAAAAGTACGTCGACACTGACGTCCCCGACCAGCGATGCTGTTTGCTTCCAAGCTGAGGATCCTTCCGACCCATTTCGAGTCATTCAAGGGACCATCGAAGATGTTGCGTACAGTCCCCTCAGCCCTGGCAAGTTCCGCAAGGATCACATCGAGTATGACTACAACACCACGAGTCTGACCAACACCCATTCACGCGTGGGCCTCGCCAAGGTCCACCGAGTCTCCGATGTGCGTGTCATCAACGCCGTGAACGCTACCACCATCCCATCGAGGCCGCGCGTGGCCTTCCTGGCGTCCGAACAAAGGCACGTCCCACGTTGGAGATGATGCATCGTCGCCTCATTTATGCCTGTCCATACCGCGTTGTTGAGGCCGGCCGTCGCGTGTGCATTCGCCTCACCCAGGATGTCAAGCCACTTTCGATAACGGGCAAACGCTACGCCCGCGTCGCACCAGCACCGTGAAGCCACCCGGTCGTTATCGCCAGATGCACGGCGTTCGCTAACAAGACGGCGTACCTTGCTGCGGACGTTCTCATTGATGACGAACCCCAGATGGTTATCGGTTATCTGGCAGCTGCCGCCCTATCCAAGGTTCTTCCTCCGGGGTACTCCATCCCTCACACCATCAAGCAAGCGAAGGAGCAGGATATTGCTTTGTGTTTTGTTACACCAGAGCAGCCCCACCTGAACAGAAGTTGAGAGTGGCTTCTCATATTGAAGTCAGGGACGAGCCTGTCTGCGCTCTATTTCACATCTGTGTGATCATGGAAGCCCATTGATTCATGTTAGCGAGATCAGCAACTGGATTTCTGCCCAAGCTATTTACCCTCATATGTCCTCTCGACAGCCAAAAACAGAGGCTTCGCAATCGGCCACCTTCTCTTTCAATGCTACGGTCAAAGGATGGCCATCGCCCAAGACGGCTTGACAATCATCCCGTGCTTCCTTCCACAACTGCACTGCTTCTGCGTTCATGCCCTGTCTACTAAGCGCCTCAGCAAGATTAGACCTTGTTGCAACCGTGTCGACGTGCTTACGGCCCCAAATTTCTTATGGATTTGTGGGCGCCGCAGCAGAAATGAGCCTGAGTTCTGATAGTACTTGGCATGTGGTGATGCAAGCAACAATGTATGACTGGCCTCAACTGCCTTTGCGGTATAGTCGACTACCTACCCTGCTACCCAACTACCCTATCGGATTCGACTTGTTTCAGCATTTGACCAACTCATCTTGCATGCAAATCATTATATTGGTTAAAATCGACTTGGCAGCGAACCTGATTGGCCTCCTCTGCACCTAGGCGTTTTCCTGCACCCGAGAGCCCGGCCCGTGCGGCGTCTCGCCTGCCAGTAACTGATCCCGGCTGTGGGCTAGTCCATATGTACTATGGCCAATGACGGCACACCGACAACGATCCGTCGGCGGCACCATGTGGCCTGCTTCGTCCCTCGATGAGGCCCTCACCGCGATACTCTTTGACAAATGCACTGTGATATAGATTACTTGTGGCGAAGACTGCTTGTGGCCACCGGCCTCACCAGCCTTATCTGAAGGACCTGGACACTACCATAGCGAGCCGCCCGACGGACTAGATTGTAGTAGCTACCTACGCCACGAGGATTGCTGGCTTGACAGCGGCACTAGTTGCTCAAAAACAGCTCTTGGAAGTGAAGCTGAAGCGCAGGTGTACTCATGCACCCCGTCGGGTCGGTGAAAGCCACGGTCAGTTTCTTCCCTGCCCCCCCTCCCCGTCTCCATTGGCCTATGCAGTGACACCAGAGGTTTTCGATCATTGGCTAGCTGCGCCCGCCTCCGTGCTGTCGTGCGCAGTACAGGTACGTAGGCTGTACATACTTAGCACAGGGCATCGCCACGGGCTGCGATGTGCTGCACGTCCTTGCGGCCCAACTACCGTATCTACTCGTCGAATTGGGATTCCAACTCTCCTCAGGCTAGCCTAAGACGGCTAGACGGCCTTGGCGGCCGTCGGTTCCAAGACGGAAATGCGACCTTAAGCTGCACAGCTCGCAGCGATAGCATGGGCGCTGGAATCGGATCGAGAATCACTCGCCTGGTCCCTATCCAAGCTTTCCAACCGACCAATTGACACGTGTATGTTGGCGTCGGAGTTGTCGGTGTTTGCGGCATCGCAGCAGAGCGCGTGTTACCGTTTGTGGTCCTTCTTGGCATGTGCATTTGGCGCTCGTAGCGTCCGGCTCTCTTCAGCTGAGGAGGGAGTGATTGATTG
The DNA here is from genome assembly GCA_034509685.1 of Colletotrichum cereale. Lineage (NCBI taxonomy): Eukaryota > Fungi > Ascomycota > Sordariomycetes > Glomerellales > Glomerellaceae > Colletotrichum > Colletotrichum cereale. Next base: position 6,676 of record JASUDE010000391.1, on the reverse strand, counting down.
ATTGATTGATTTATTCCTACACGGTTATGAAGTCGCTCTTATGTCAGCAACTATGCCCGGATAGCGGGGTTCGGCAGACAGCCGAGGCGTTCAAACATTAGTCCGAGCCGCCCCACTTCGCCAATGCAAAACATTGACCAGCTGTCCCCAAAATTCCCGCTTTGCACTTCAATCTCTATCTACATTTGCTGGCCGGCCCGTGTAGACTTTGGTTCCTACTAATGTGATCTTCTATGAAAGGCTCTGTCGAGGTCTGATGCCTCGTATCCTGGTTCTGCGTACCTACAGTCTCCCCCCAATGTTCAGCTTTGTCTGGGTTGCGACTCGATCCTGAATTGCCCAAGGATCTCGGTCTGTTCCATGAATCTGATGACTTTTGCGGCTGCTTTGCGTTCGTTCAATACGGCCCGGAGGTTGTGTCGTCCTGGGATGGATCCGAGTTCCTGGCGTCGAAGTTGTCGATGTCTACGGCATCGCAACAGGATGTGCGATACCGTTTGTCGTCCTTCCCGGCATGGGCAGTTGGCGTCCGTGGCGTCCGGCACTCTTCGGTTGAAGAGGAAGTCCTTAAGTCCTATCTTTTCCGTGCGCATTTGCACGAGGATTGAGCTCTGTCTCTTGCTTAGCCCCTCGTGGAGCTGAAGGACCTTCTTTGTCGGTCTCGGTGTGTATCGGAAGGTGGTTCTGCCTCGCGTTTCCGCCGTCCACTTGGCTTGCCACATTTTGTTTGCCTCTTTGTACGTCCATGTTTTGAGTGTGGATCTGAGTGCATACAGATGCTGTGGCATGTCCGCCTTGGTGCCCGTTTCGCCGTTCTGTCTCCATCCTGTGGCTTCTTTGGCTGCCTTGTCGGCGTCTTCGTTGCCCTGGATCCCCGTGTGGGCGGGGACCCATCGGATCTCCGTTTTGAGTCCTTGTTCTTGGAGTTTCTGTGTCTTGACTGCGATCGTTTGGAGCAGGTAAGAGCCTGACTTGCCTTTTGGCCTGGCCGATGATCTGATGGCTGCTTGGTTGTCGGTATAGATCAGGACCTTGCTTCTGTTGTTTCCCCTCTGTCTGTCTTCTTCGGCTATTTCGAGGGCGAGGATAATGCCCTGCAGCTCTCCGGCGTACACCGTCGATATGGCGTCGGATCCCATGTATGAGTTACGGGTCTGGTATGTAGTTATACATACCGCCGCCGCTCCTATGTAGCCGTTGATGCCGCTCCCATCCGTATAAATGTGTATGGCTTCAGTCTCGCGATCGATGCATTTCTGGTGCTCTTTCCTAGCGCTTTCCGCTGTGTCCGCGATGAACATGCGCGGTCCCTGCCACCACGGTGGGGTCACGAAGGGGGCGATGGTCTCCCGTTGTTGCTGATGTCTTGTGCTATCGCCTTGCTTACTGCGTAGTTCTCGTTCGATCGTTTGCCGAGGGCTTGTTTTCTTTTTCTTTCTTTCTCTTCGTCTTCTGTTCCTGACGTTTTCGTCTTCTCTTTGTTCTATTGAGCCCACTCTGTTGATCGTGTCGATGTTCTGCTTCCATATTCGTTGCTCTATTGGAAGGAGGTGCATTTCTACGTCGAGTGCTGGGAAGGATGTTGCCCTGAAGGCACCGCACATCGCCCTCGCCGCTCTGGCTTGTAGTCTTCGCATTCTGTTTAGGGTTCGATCCGTGTATCCTTTGCCACCCCAGCCAGCGTTCGACCACGCTGAGCATGCGTACATCATTTGTGGGATTGCTACCCCTTGGTAGATGTTCCGCATTTCCCTTGCTCTTACTCCCCAGGTAGAGCTTCCTAGGCTGCTGATGGCTGCTATGGTCTTTGAGACTTTGCGCTCTATTTCATCGATGTGTTGTTTCCACCTGAGGGAAGTGTCCATGGTTAAGCCGAGGTATTTGCATGCTGTCTTGGGCTTTATCTCGCCCCATTTGCTCTGCAGCGGTGTATCGACGTCGATTCGTGACCTTGCTCTTGTGAAGTGGACGAGTTGGAACTTTTCAGGTGCGAAGACGGATGCATGTGTTGTTGCCCAGCCTTCCGCTACTTCTAGTGTCTCTTGGAGTTTGCTGCAGGCTTCTTCTGCTGTATCTGCCCATGCAAGGATAGCAACGTCGTCGATGAATCCTGTGGCGAATGTATCCTGGCCCTGGTTGCATCTTTCGAGGAGGTCTGCGTTGTAGAATAAGTAGAGTATTGGCGATAGGGGAGAGCCTTGCGGTATGCCAGTGGTGAGCGTGTATGGCTCGGACCGATAGCCGTCGATGTGGATATGGGTTTGTCTGTTTCCTAGGAAACTGGCAATCCATTGTACTATTGCTTCATCGACCTGTCTCTTCCTGAGGTTGTGAAGGAGTCTCCGGTGTGATACGTTGTCGAACGCCCCTAGCACGTCGAGGAGGAGCAGACTCGCAACCTTTCCTTGTCCTTTGTTCCAGGCTTCGTATATCTTGTCGATGATGAGATGTAGTGCGTGTTCTGTTGACCTTTGTTTTCTTCCGCCCATATGGTTTTCCGGTAGTAACTTATATGTTTCAGCCATATAACTTAGCCTTTCCGCTATGATTGCATCCATAACCTTTCCGACGGTGTTCAACAGTGCTATTGGTCTATATGCTTTGGGTGTCGTGTAGTTGTCTTTGCCCGGCTTTCGTAATACGACTGTTGTGGACTTCCTAAAGTGTTGTGGGCAGTATCTGAGCTGGAGGCTCTGATTGAATGCCCGAGTTAAATGGGGGCTGATCCATGGTCTGGCTAGTTGTAGCGCCTTGTTGGTGATTCCGTCGGGACCGGGTGCCTTAAGCGGTGCTGTTTTTTGTATAGCCTCATCTACTTCGTTTTCTGATATAGGTGGGAGCGTGATTTGTCCTTGGTATGTTGCGTTCTCTATATCTTCGAGGTTGGCCTCTGGGGGCGTTGGGAAGAACGTTCTCCTGAAGAGTTCAGCTTTATCTTCTGGCGTGGTAGCTGTTTGAGAGGTAGCGGGGTTTGTAATCTCTGGCGTGACGGTTGGTGTTTGGTTCTGTCGTGTTCGGGCCCATTTTGCGATCCTCCAGAGTGAAGCTGGCGATTCTGCTGCTGTTTCTACTGCCTCGCGGTGTGTTCTCTGTAGCGTCTTCCTAATAATCCGGCCTTTCCTGTTTCGTGCTGTGAGGTACGCCTCCCAGCTTCGTTCAGTGTGTTCCTCGTTATATCGTCGACGTAGTCGTTTAGTTTCAGCAAGGATTTCCGCGCATTCCTCGTTCCAGCCTGCTCTCGACTTAGGGGAGCCGGTTTTCGTTGGTACTCCTTCGTCAATGGCTGTGGTGAGGGCTTCGGTTATCTCCTGGATGTATCTGTCTAGGGCCGCTTTCGTCCTCGGCCTCCTTAGCGGGGGAAGGGTCCGTTTGACAGCTTTCATAAAGACGGTTTCGTCTATAGCCTTCCAGTTTCTCTTCTCTTGTTGTTGTAGTTGTGCGATTGTTAGGTCTAGCGATGTTGCGATAGGAAGGTGGTCTGAGTCGTGGTTTACGTTGTCGTCTATTCCGCATTTTATGAGCCTGTCAACCAGCCCAACTGTGATAAGGCAGAGGTCTATTGTTGAGCGGCCGACTCCCTCCATGTATGTAATCGTGCCCACGGGTAGTTGATTGATGAGGTCGAAATCTTCCATCAGTTCTATCAGTTCTCTCGCTTCGGCATCTGGCGTCCGGATCTCGCTTCCTCCCCATAGCTCGTGGTGAAGGTTGAAATCCCCTACCACTATTTGTTCGATGTGGTGGTTGGCTTCTAGCGTTTTCCGTAGTTGCTGTAAGGATCTCATCCTGTCGTCATCTTGGTTTTGCGGGTTGTATATGTTGTGGATGGCGACTTCAGTGTTCCGGTCTACGTTAAATCCCAGAGTGAGAGTACAGAGATCTTTGCTGTGTTCCTTGAATTGCCACTTCGAGTGGTCTAGCTTCTTGTTCACGAAGAAACAGACCCTTGCTGGGCCTTGTTCCCTGTTCGACGGGTAGCAGAGGTGGAAGCGGTCCTTCGCCGGGTGATGCGTTGTGGCGTTGTAGGGATTTATCCATGGCTCCTGGATGGCGATGATATCGTAGTCGTCGATCCTGGGGTCGCGGAGGAGCGTAGCCATCACCACATCCCTCGACTTTCTTACGTTGTACTGTAGTATCGTGAGTGTGCTTTGTGTGGTCATTCGCTATCGTCGACGATTTCCATAGGGTGGCTATCTTTTGTCAACTGTATGTTCGCGTCTATGGCTTCAAGCGCTCGGCGAGAGGGAACTATCGCTCGTCTCGGCCGAGAGTCCTCTGCTGCGACAACGATCGTGTTCTCGTCTTGTGTCTGGCTCCCTGTCGGCTGCTGGCGTTTCTGTATCTTCTTCTTTATGGGTGATCTGCTACGCTCCAGGCGTGTGCTCTGGCTCTGGCTCGGTTCCAGTACTGGCCTCGATGTCGTCCGGATTGTTGGGGCCGTTCCTGTGGCGGTTGGGGCTGCTGTGGCTTCCGGGTGGTACTTTGGTCGTTGTTTGTATGCCGCTTTGATTTTGGCTAGTTCCCGCATCCTGGTTGGGCACCGGACGTGCCACGCTTCGTGTTCGCCGTGGCATGCCGCGCACTTCCGGGGTGTGGCCGTGTCGCTTTTCGAGGGGCACTCTCGGGTTGCATGTTCTTGCGCGCAGTAGCCGCATGTTGTCGTTGCCTTGCACTGGGTTCCTATGTGGCCGTATGCGTGGCATCTGAAGCATTGTCTCAGACGGCACTGTCTGTCGTATCGTTCGCATTGGAAAACCTCGCCTTGCCAGATGAGTCCTTCATCGATGAGTTTGTTGGCGTCCTCCGCCTTGGCGAACTCGACGATAACGGACGAGGCAGACTTTGTGGTGGAGGATCTAGTTAACCATCCGATGTACTTAATCTCTGCGGTGGGGATGAAGGCTTTGTTATCCTGCAATAGTTCGTCTCGGAGTTCCGTAAAGAGTTCCATGTCCATTGAGCTGGTTCGTATGCCGTGTGCTAGGATTCCGTAGGTTGGGATCCGCACCGTGGCACCGTTGCCTATTCGGTGTTCCCAGTCCTCCGCAAACTGTCGTAGGGCCTCCATGTCTGTGGTAGTGGCTGTTTTGATACTCAGGTCGCCGCTTTTCAGTTGGTTTGCGGACACGGTCTTTAGTTTGCGGATGTGCTCGTTGCTACTCTGTTCGATGGCGCGGTCTACGTGCGCCTTAAGGTTACGGGGGTTCATGGCTCTGATGCTGGCAATGGTGGTAGGATCTCTAATGTTTACGATGACCTCACGTAGGGTTTGAACTTGGGATGGTCTTTGGTTTTGTGGGTTATGCATGCTTGCTATGAGTCCTCCTCTGGCGGCTACACTAGCATAGGACTGTGCAGCGCTCCCCTGATTCATTGGTCCCAGTGCTTTGATATCCCTCACCATCTTGACAGTCAGCTCGCTGGCTTTCAGTGCCTCCTTGGCGGCTGTGTTAGTGTCCTTGTTAGTATTAGTGTTGTCCTTGATTTCGGCTGTGTTTTGCTGGATCGCGATTCTGATGCTGCTCGTGGTTCGGGTGGTGTTTTCATTGGCTGCTTTTGTCTCCATCCGCAAATTTTCAATTGCCTGGTGAACGTGGCCGATGTCGGGGATGTTCTGTATCTTGACGATGAGTGCTAGAGCCCCGGTAAACGCGGCCCTGACTCCTTGAGGCTGGATAGGTTGACCATTTGCTGTGTCGATCGACTTCAGTGCTGTCTGGAGGTATGTGCTTAGTTCTGCGGCGTGCTCTCGGTATGGCGTTGGCCAGGGCTGATCCTTGGGCCATGGGGTTGCCATGATGCCTGCGTCGCTATGGGCTTCACGACGAGCAAAAGGCTATCCAATTGGCCTGTTAGATCGTGTTGTGGTGCTGTTATTTGCTCTGATTTCAAAAATTTCGTTCTCGCTGTTGTAGATGTTTTTTCCTGGCTGAGGATGGAAGTGGCTGAGGTCACTTCAACGCCACTCACTCCTTGTGTTTCCGATGGGTTGTTCCGACAGTATAACTGTCAGCTGCAAGAACTCCACTCTTTCACGGCGTACCCCACGATTAAGCGCCATATGCTTAGCTGTGACTACGGAAACCACTTCAGAAAGTGGAATGCAGACTTTCGCCAATGTACACCTTGCTTTTTGCGCCTATCAAGGTGAACAACATACGGAGAGCCACAGTTCGGCCGTCACTTCACGCAGACGCCATGGTCGAATCACCAGCCACGACTCGGGCTGAGAAGCCTAGCTGGGTAGCTGATCGTGTGAGACAGAGTTGTCTCTCTTTCGTAGCCAGTTTGGAGCTGATATTCTACCCAAATACCTTGCGCAATCGCCGAAATCTGCTCCCAGCAAGTTTACTTATATACGATCAAGAGGCCGTGAAATCACCGCATGAGCAGTAGGAGGCGTTCAAATAAACATCATGAAACCCAACCGAAAGACCCAGATCGCTATCTTTCCGACTCATCATAACGATGAAAATGCTACTGCATCAGATCATAGGGTATACTCTGCGACCGATACGCCGGCAACGAACGATAACTTGCACATCGCATCACAGCCAGTGAAGAAAAAAGTTGACGCCACGTTTACGGACCCATCACAGAATTTTGTTCGCTCGCAGAAACCCCATTTCTCGACCCGGACGTCAAACGTCGAATGGAGCTCGCCCTGGAAACA
>JASUDE010000390.1:0-35652 GCA_034509685.1 Colletotrichum cereale | reverse complement strand
CCCCCCCCCCCCCCCCCCCTATGGTCACCTTAACTACGTCCTCAAACACCCGCACTCCTGACTTTCGCCCCACCGACCGAACCCCCCCCCCTGGGAATGTACACCCCACATACCATGTACATATATGTAGTATGTAGTATTAGTACTCCGTACTCCGCACACACGCATTAATTGAACAAGGATCAAACAATATCTACTACCTGCCTATCTAGGAGACGCCGCCCCTTACAACGCCTTGATTTTGGCGAACATGCGTATCCAATCAGAAGGTTAGAAAAGTGTGTCTGATCCAGAAGGGCGAGTACGAATCAGGGGTGTGTGTTACAAGATATAGCGTCAATTGCTGCCCGCAATTGACAGCATTGTTTTTCATGACAATTATTACTCAATTCTTGATTTACCTGAGTTCTTTTCTGTATGCCTAATCTCAACAAATCGTTCTTTGCAAGCTGACAATACCATCGCAATGGACATTCCAGCCAACATTAATTGCGCTCAGATTCCCGGCCCACTTGAACTGTACGGAGACATAGAAGGGTCCGGTGTAAGTTATCTTGCAGTCTTGCCAGTGATCACACAAAACACTGACATATTATCTCGGAACGTTCAGGTTCTCCTTGGTTTTGTCATTAGCGCGTGGTTGACTATCGTAGTCCTCGTCGCTTACTACATCTTTGCCTTTGATCCACGCGCGGACCCTTTCTCGAACACGGAAGGACAGAACAACTCAACGTCTTACAATCCAAATCCGGTTGATGAAGTTGTGGCCGAATACGCGAGCTGTCTGAAGATAGGCAAAAGTTTCAGGGGAGGCCGGGCAGAAAACGCATTCTACAAGGTTAGTTCCTAAATGGCTCTCACCCTAAGATGAATTAGTCACTTACGTACTCAAAGTGCATACTCTCCCTTGCCGACGCACAACTAATCACTGGTCTATCCATTCTCCTAAGTGGTTTTTTGTCGCTAAGGCAAGGTACAGGCCTGAGTGCTTATCACTGGAAAATGGTAGTGTCTCTTGCTTGGTTTTCTAGTGTAACCCATCTGTCGGCTCTTACTTTCTTATGAGCCTACCTTGCACAGCACCCGGCAGGACGATTGTGGCGTCTCACCCTTATGTTTGTACTGCTTATCTTTCTGTTAGCAGCATTTATACCGACGGGTCACTTCGAATTCCTGGGCAGTAACAGTATATACACCCAATCCATTGATCTGGGGCGGGCAATGTACCCCGACGACTGCGATGACTTTTTGCCTGACGAGTCACTATATTACTACAACCGCATTTTGAAGCTATACAATCACACCATAGATGCAGAATTGGTGAAAAACGGCACCGTTGGCCCCAAGAACTGCACTATTTCAGGTGTATTAGTCTTTTCTCTCAATCGACCTGAAATCAACAATTCTATTACCGATCCAATTGTATGGGACGAAGCCAGGTATTTGCATATCAGGAATACCCGCATTACCCCTGGCCTTGCCGGAGTTCTATACGAATCGCCTGCTGTATGCTTCTTCAAGTGGTACATGTACAAATCATCTAGTGCATTCACTTCAATGATTTTATCCCTTGTTTTTTTGGTATACGGTTATCTTATTCGAGCTGCAAAGACTTTCAAAAGCCCAAGCAAAGCTATGTCACGAGCCATGGAAGGTACACTGAATCGAGTATACTGTGCTTTAATCAACAAATGGCGACAATGGCTCCGCTGCAGAAAGTCTGAGGGGGTAGTGATCCTTGGAATGGTTCTTCTTCCTTTCCAGGCATCAATTTACTGCACAATCAGAGTGCTTCTACACCTTTATACTTCTGTGCTTGCTGAGGTATGGCTCTGGAGTCTGGGCTTCTGGTGGCGGTCAAAAGAGTTCCAAATGCTAACCTTAAATCATCTAGGTCTACTCCGTTTTATTTACCGCCATATTGGGAACTCTAAGCATAAAAGAGCTTAAAGAACTCAGAAATAACGCGACAACTGGAAAGGATGACTGGACATTTGGACAAATTATTTCTCTTGCTCTTTTATCGTCCTCACTACTTTCTATATTTGAGTTATTCCTTAGGCCTGTCTTCGAGGGTAAGCATGGGTTGTAGTCCATTTCGCAGACTATTTTTCGCTGTTCTAATCTTTGATTTGACGACACAGACCCCAGTAAGAGAGTCAGGGCCTCAAAAGCTAGTCCTGCTACCCATCAGTCCTGTAAGTTTGTCTCTTTGTTTACACTTCTCTGCCAGATTTAGTAACCACGCCGCAGTGGACACCATGGGCCCTAGCGAGCCGTTGGTGGAATCTGAAAGACCTCTAGAGAACGTCGGTTATAGAGATGATGTGACCGTTGCTTCCCCGAGTATTAGTAAGTGAAAGCTGAGGATTTCCATTAGGGAGGAGTTGACTTGGTTTTTAGAGAATCAGAAAGAGAAAAGGGAACGAATAGTAAAGAAAAAACATCAGACTAATAGGACATCTGCTGCAATATAGGGCAAACTCGGCCATTACTCCTAACAGCTGAAAGCATCTCTTGCGAACACAGTCAACTCACTGAAGTTGCTAATCATTTAGCAGGCTACGAACATGTGCTTGCGCGTCGTCTACAGGAAAGTGACATTAACTTGACTGATACTTGGACAATATATATTCTCCTGATAATTGGCGGTCCAACGATAATAACCACGCTCAATGTTCTCTTCGGCGGCAACGAATTTCTTAATCCGTACTGGATTTCAAGTCCAGTAACACATATCCCTGTGGTGCGTATCGCCTTAACAATGGCTTTTGTGCCATTCTCTATCCAGCAGCATATATACCTTCAACTTCACTTGAAAGAACGCCGCGTTTTGTCGGTAATACTTGGCCTTTGGATAACACTTGCGGCTGCTGTAACCTCAGTCTTTTCTCCTTTAGACTTCGTTATTGGGCTCCCAGCCTTACTATCGGGCTACATATTTCAGTTACTTGTAGGCTTTTACGACATCTTTTGGCTCAAAACCCAAGTTCGAAAAGCAAACTCGAATATAGCGACGGAATAAGGATCGAGTTTGAATACTATACTCCGAAATTCGGGTTATTATAAAGGGACAAAGCATTTAACTGCAAGGCTCTAGGAAAAGGTAGAGAGCAGCCTACATTTATGTACACTAGAACTGTTGGTATCACAGGTTACCGTACTGGTACGGCTCGAACTGACTAAAGCAGTAGGTATCTCTATTGTATGGATATCTAGTTGCTTGTTGGTTGTTAGTTAGAAGTTGCTTCTAGGCAAGCGACTGAGGATTTCACTGCAGTTTCGGGTAGAATCCTTGTAACCCTATTGGTTGGAAATAACCGGGGTTCGCCCGGGAATCCCGTCCCATCTTCCGTCGGTTTTCCGGCATGTTGTTTCAACAAGAACAGAATCACAGTCAGTACAGAGGAGGGAGGGCAGAATGATCATTATCTGTCACGATGTGACATTACGAGGTGACATTACGAGGTGATATATAAGGCGTTAATTGCTGCCCGCAATCAACGGCGTCGTTTTTGCGACATTATCATATTCTGTGATTATAGTTCTAATATACATTACTATATCCTTATGTACCCTATCATTATTGTTCCTTACAGCTGCTATTTCTATGGTTTCTCAGTACATATTGAACCTTTTACAGATAGTCCTACAGATCAAGTCCGTAAACTACCTAAATCTACACCGCAGGCTTGTGACGAATATGTGGACGCACCCATGGGCTCGGTTCGCGTAGGATCTTCTCCTCGCGGTGCTACGTGTCTAAGCAAATCGTGGACGACCTATACACGATCATCGTTCTATTGCCGCACTCTAGACAATTCAAATCATGGCCGCAGCAAGCTTTTGACGCTCATATCAGTCGCACTGAACCCAAATCTACATGTACACAGAAGGGCTAGTATACTACAAAAGAACATCCATTCAGGTTATGTATAAGTGCTTGCAAAGAGCTTTTGAACTCTTCACTTTGAGTTATCTACTTTAGTGAGATCCCTCTATAACGTTAGGTTATGATGACCATGATATGACTCCTATGTAAATCCAGCTGGCACGCCGCCGGTAGTCAATGGTCACCTGGCGACATAATATCACCTGGCCAACGAAACTCTTAGTACATATAGACAAGCAATGCAAGGACCACAGATGGATTATGGGTTCAAGATTAATACAATATTGAGTAACAACATATGTTGTAGACGTAGCAGAAAAGGTTGATGTATAGTGTATTATACCCAATGCTTCGGCACAGCATTAACACCTAGCATGACGTACAATAGTTCTGAGTAAGCCATTGCTGATAGCATTGGCACGCGATACTGTTTCTGCTGTCTCTCCGGCTTATTATATAATTGAACGAGGTGATATAATGCGTTAATTGATGCCCGCAATTAACAGCGTCATTTTTGCGACATGTAACCTACGCACACAAGGTTTCGCTGCATGTATAGAGGTCCCAGACATTGCATGTGCAACTTTGCTCATTTCTACTCTCGCTTTCTAGTGAGCCTCAAACTCAGCTGAAAATTTCATCAGTAATACCAATGATGCAGAGCCTGCCCCGAGAAGTTAATGACTAAATTGCCTCCGACTTCTGTCGACCTGATTTGAAGAACATCTTGTTACTGTCCCTGGCACTCCGAATGGCGGTGGAAACATAAGTACTCTGGGGGTTCACTAAGTGGAAACTGCACTACAAGGATCTCGACAGTTTGGTAGAACAGTTCCGCGGCGTACATTTTCGCTGGCCCCAAGAGCTGGAATTCGACTTGAAGTTGCCGGGAGACGCAGGCCGCGATGACATTAACGCAGCCGGTGACCCGGTCGACTTCCGAAGACGATCCAACTGAGAAGGGAACGGCGGAGGCGGTTAGTTGCTTACATATGTAATATAACCTCACGTTCCGCCTGTCACATCGTGTAAGACCGTTGTTTACTGGACCTCCTTCCGCCTTTAACTTCTACGTATTATCGCGCCTTTTCCCTCTCGGCCTTCGACCTCAATTTCTTCAACTAGCAACAGCAACGGCAACACCTCGGCGGTCGCAGTCCTCGTGCATCCATGGCAGAATCTCCATCTCCAGGCTTGTCTGAACCAGTACTTGTGGGTGAGTTGGCAATGTAGCTGCTTTCATTCCTTAATTAACTTCGAATTCTCACTGGAGGCACAGGTTGCGCACTCAAGCACTCGTTGGACCAAAAGCTCCTGAGTCCAAGCAAAAGACCAAAGATAGCCTCCTCCAAAGCGCTCCGTCAACACGGCAGGTTTAAAGTTGGCAATATTACCGTTCAGACATCCCTGGTTGTCTCCTGCTGCGAATTAGCCTGGCCCTTCCCTAATCCTACCAACCTGCTGCTAACTAAAACGTCACCATACCCATAATCTTCCCTGACAATCCTTTCCTCTTTGAGCAATGCACAATAGAACGAGGCAGTTAGATTGTTAAGAAGAATCCGATGCATTTGTAGTTAGTGCGTAACTCCTTCCCCCACACTATCTACGCATGAAGTCTAGAATGCAAATACTATTAGGAGAGTTTCTAGGTATAGCTAGTGTTAGAATAGCATTCTGGCACGATTCGTACGCATCATTCAGTAACCTAGACAGCCTACATAAGGGCAAACTTCCAGCCACGTAGACTTAGAGAAAACGAGCCTTTTACACCTACAGCACGCGTGCCTAAAGTCTTCATCCTGTCCTTCCAACAGCTAGAGTATATTTACATCCACTTTACTAACAAGGCTCTATACCTCTTTATTTAGCCTAATAGGTAGATTCTCTACCGTCCCTCCACCCTAATTAGGTATTAGACGATACCGATATCTATAACTTTGATGAGACTGGGTTTGCGATGGGCAAGATCTCCTCTGAAATGGTTCTTACAGCCTCTGAACGACGTGGCAAGCCAAGAGGAGCACAACAAGGGAATCAGGAATGGGTTACAGTAATCCAGGGTATTGGGTCGTGCGGCTATTCTATCCCGCCATACATCATCTTTGCAGGCAAGGTCCATCTTGACTCCTGGACGTGCGACAGCCCCCTCCCACCCGACTGGGTAATTACACTTACAGAAAACGGTTGGAAAACAAATGAGAAAGACCTAGAATGGGTAAAGCACTTTGATTTCCATACAAAGAGTCGTACGAAGGGTGTTTACCGCCTCCTCATCCTTGATGGCCACGAAAGCCACCATTCTGTCGATTTTGAGCTAAGTCAAGTAACCCACTTCTGGGCACCCCCCACATCTGGGCACCATCAAAAGTGAGGTTATCATAACACCACCACCCTTTTCAATTAACTATCGACTAGGCATAGTTGCCACCACTATTGTACTTTCTGCTTCACTAGGGTAATCAGAGGCGCTAGATTCATCTATATCAATTACAAGATCGCCAGCCTCGATTTGCGACTGTCGCACGTCGCTAATTGTAGCGAACTTCTCATTAGGGTCCAGTTAAACAGCCTTCCTCTTCCTAGTGGTAGTGTTGTTAACTCTGGCCTAGAGAAGCTCTATTTGGTGCCGGGCGGTAGCCAGCTCCATAGACTGCTCTTAGAAGCCTTTTTTCACCTTTCTAAAGAGCTAGCGTTATGTAGCGATATTTTGTTCTAGTTAGCTAAAAAGGTGTAGTTAGTCCCCAAGCTCCTTCACCTTCCTTAGCGTAGACCACTTCACAGCAGATAAAGCAGAAACCCATCCCTCTATACCCTAGGCATCGTAGACCCCATAGGTATCTCTAGCAACCTTATTAAGTAGTGTTAATAGTGTTGTTGATAATGATAATGCCTTAGGCAGCAGCAAGGAGCTCATAAGGGGCTTTGCAACAGCAACAGGCCATGACCCAGTGTATTTCTAGCCACTTTTTATATTACTGGCAGTCAGCCCAGCCAGGCGTGCCTTTTAGTAACAGGATATAAAGTTCCTCTTACCGATAATAGTAGAATCATTCCATTATGTAAGGTATCCAAGCTCCTTACGATAGGCAGACTTAACTAGGCTAAAGACTAACTAATCAAGTAGCTAGAGGACATAAGAGGTATATAGAGGCAGAAATAACAAATAGACGTTATTTATATAGCACTACCACATAAACTCCGTCGTCATATGGCTCCCATACCCATCCAGAATAAGCAGTCTAGCATACTCTAGTTAAGAGGGCTTAGTCTAAAGAAGAAAGACTCTTCTTAGCCACTTAATAGCAGTTTTATCTATAGTCTACCTATTCTCTATTACTGTAAACTCCTATCTATCGTATAGGCTAAGATCTAGAGGAAACTACTACTACTAGACTGTTTTACCTTTATATATAACTAGTAGATAAAGTGCTTTACCCTTAGTAGATATACACTCAATGATGGATACCCAGGCTCGCAAACCAGGCTGCTTTTTCCTTACAGACTTCGTCTCTACCCTACCTAATACTAGCCCATTATCTCCCTTACCCTCAAGGATGCCAGTCTCATCCATATTATATCTATTAGTTAGTTTAATAGCAGTAATACAAGGCATCGCAAGATATTTAAACCAGTCCCTAATAACCTTAGTAGATACCCCATTAACGCGTCTAGAATCAATAAAGCGACTTCTCTAGACCTTAATAGATAGGTTTCTTCGTATAAAAGCATTCACCCATCGCCTGCCAAGAGGTTAGGTATCACCCATAGTATAGAGGATACGCTAGGCGAATTCCTTCAGTTATTAATAGGTTAGTAGGAGCCCAAGATCTGCCTGTATTTACACCCAGCTAGCCAGCTTGGCCTCTTGGCTTGCAGATAACCTCTAGAGGTCGGAAAATGCAATATCTCTAGGTTAGATACCTTTGAGGCGATTCTGAAGTGTTGATCGAGGTACGCCCCATTGTCTGGAGGCTGCTTAGATAGGAATACCGCTGGAAATAGCTTCAATTACCTGATTGACCTCATACTCGGTATATTAACCCATAGTATATAGAAGAACGTATATGCGAAAAATGAAGTGATTTAGATAAGTGGTTAAAATGATGTGGTAGTTTAAAGTGGGAGGATATATAAGAAAGTGGGTGGCTGGGCGGCATTTTTAGGGTGCCCACATGTGGGGGGTGCCTAGAAGTGGGTTACTTAACTTATACTGCAAGGAGCTGAACATTATTACGCTCTGTATGCCCCCTCATTCATCGCATAAGCTCCAGCCTCTTGATGTTGGGTGCTTTAGTCTCTCAAAACGGGCGTACGGCCAAGAAATTGAGGTTCTTATGCGGGTGCATATTTCACATATTGCAAAAGAAGACTTCCTCTTAGCCTTTTATAAGGCGTACGACAAGGCAATGACGACATTAAACATCCAAGCAGGCTTTAGAGCAACTGGCCTTGTCCCGTACGATCCAGAATATGTAATTTCACAGCTAGATGTGAAGCTTCAGACGCCATCACCTCCAGGTTCTTCTTCTGGCTTACCACCAGCTTGGGTCCCAAAGACGCCAAACAACCCAATTGAATTCGATTTACATTCTGAATTTATTTCAAATCGCATCGTGCGACATCAGAATAGCTCCCCAACGTCAATTCTTGGGTATATGCAGCAGCTAAAGAAAGGATTTATGGTGGTAGCACATAACCAGGTTTTACTGCAGGCACAAATGACTGAGTATCAGGACGCAAATGAGCGTATGAGCCGCCGTCGCCGTACGAAAAAAAAACAGCTTCAGAAAGGTGGAACACTTACAATCAGTCAGGCAAAAGATTCAAAGTCTCAAATTGATGTAACGGAGCAGTTACAGGCAGAAACAGGTCAGAGTAGTGGTCGTGCGAGGAGGACAAAAACGCGTGCACGACGATGTGGCATCTGCGGAGAGACTGGCCACAATGCTCGCACGTGTCAGAAAGTTGAATCTACCTCTGAAGAAGAGGATTCTGAATAGTTTGAATTAATTTAAGGCGTTTTGGTTGATTTCTCTTACACTTTGTCGTACGGGTGCTGGAAAGTGATTCATTCACTTGTGTGATTCACTTACTTGTGGACTACGTTATACCCTCTTGCCCTCCGGCTCCTCCAACGCGAGCTGGAAAAGCTGTCAACCCTCAGCAAAAACGGGTTGCCCGAGAAGCCGAAGCATCCCTGCCGCACTTGTTGGATTACCCTCACCCACAGGGTCCCCTGCCAGCACGTACTTTGGAGCTACCTCGAGTGTGGCAAGCCATTGGCCCTAAACACAATACACTCCCACTGGTACTGGGACCGGAACAATACTGCCTCCGCGGCTGCCGGCCAGCCCGCCACATCCACCATTACGAGCTACGGGCTACAGTATACTGCCCTTCGAGATACGTACGAGCCTGGCACCGAGATGCAAAGAAGCTACCAGTGGGCCGTCGCCAACGCCGAATTCGATACCGTCAGCGAGGCTGGCAGCAAGGCTGGCGGCAATGATGAAGTCATCGAGGGGGCAGATATCATCGACCTCAATGCCGACGTACCCCAGCGGCCACCCACACTCACGAAGTCAATGTCACAGATGACGAGGAGCCAGACGCAGTCTGACGCGCCGTGGGATCTGGTGGACGATGACGACGACTTAGATATACCCATCATACCCTTCACTTGTGAGGGAGCAATAGATACACGCGTACAACAAGAAGAGGAGGATGATGCTGAAGACATTGCGGCAATGGAGGAGCTGGCTGCCGCCGAGGGATATGAATAATAGGCCCGGGCCCGGGCCGGGCAACAGTATTCAGATAATTCACTTTGCTGGCCTGGGCCAATTCGTTCGAATCCAAGGTCGTGCGCGAACCCGCTCCTCAACGTATTAGGGGCGTTCGACAACGTATCACACCGGAGACTCCTCCACAACCTCGGGAAAGACGGCTCAATGAAGCAATAGCACGATGGACCGATTGTTTCCTGGGAAACAGGCAAACATAAATCCATATCACATACGCGCTTGCCACGGGCATACTACAAGGATCCCCGCTACCGCCTATACTCTACGTATTCATAACGCGGACCTCCTCTAAACATGCAGCCAAGGCCAGGAGACAATCACCACGGGATTCATCGACGACGTTGCTATGCTCACATGGGCAGACACAACAGAAGAAACCTGCCCCAAGCAAGACCAAGAATCGACGTCGATACACCGCTGCAGAGCAGAGCAAATGGGGCGAGATGGAGCCTAAGCCAACATGCAAATATCTCGGCCTAACCGTGTACAACTACCCTCAGGTGGAAACAACACATCAGTGAAGTAGAGCGCAAAGTCTCGAAGACCATAGCAGCTATCAGCGGCCTAGGGAGCTCCATCTGGGGAGTGAGGGAGAGAAATGCGGACCATCTATCAAGGGGCAACAATACCACAAATAGTGTACGCATGCTCAGCATGGTCAAACGCTGGCTGGGGAGGCAAAGAATACACAGACAGAACTCTAAACAGAATGCGAAGAATACAGGCCAGAGCGGCGAGGGCGATGTGTGCCGCCTTTAGGGCCACATCCTTCCGGGCACTCGACGTGGAAATGCACCTTCTTCTAATAGAGCAACGAATATGGAAGCACAACATCGACGCGATCAACGAAGGAGGAGAAGCAAGGGTGTTGGAGACAGGCGAGCTGCAGGTATCAAATAACAAGGGTCTTAAAGTTCTGTCAGCAGGTAGGTCACTCTACATCGAAACCAGTCATCGCGCAATCTGGGCCAAACGCAAGCTGTCAAGCGCCGTCAAGACATGCATTACGGCCAAGACCAATGATGACCAATGAGTAGTTGGTGCTGCATATTCATGTAGCAATGCATCTGCCGGTCAGACTTCTGGACATAGTACACTCCATTCCCCTGGTTCTAGTATATCAAACAGCCAAAACCAGCTCACTGAAGCAGGAGAGCATCCGCCCCGATTAGGGTCTGTACGATGCACCGCAAGCAATAATCTGCCTTCCGGCTTGGGCGCCTCTGCGACCTACGGACAATCTAATTCGAGCGCGGCATTCTCCTCAGCTACTTTTGAGCGCGGCACAGGTTGGATGGGTTGCCTAATTGATGCATTCGTCATCCTCTGCAATACTTCACTCAATTCTGGCCTGTCTGTTTTAAGGCTGGAAAACGTTGTGCCTCAAGCTCCAGGTCTGCATCCTCATCATCAAGTACGGTGCTTTCTGACTGTTCGAGCCCCCCTCGAAAGACTTTGCCATCCTGCTTGGCTCGATCACGTACATGCTTCAGTTTGGACCCAAGTAGCTTCCGGCGGAAATATATCCCACTTATAAACACAACCACCCAATCTTCGTCCTCATGAACTTCCGTGCAGGAACTTCCCGCGGCTTTCGTCCACGAACTGGTCGGGCTCAGTGCCAGCAAGCCTTGGGCGCCTGCGCTGAGGCCAATCTCGATTGTCGACGACTTCGAAGTCATGATGGCGACAGCGCAGCGGGGTGTTGAGTACGTCTTGGTCACAATCCAGACACCATGCCTCTTGATGATGCCCTTGTATCGACGCAGCATTTCAGCCGTGTTGTCTTCCATCCACTGTATGGCAGCTTCTTCGTCACCGATTCGGTGCATCTGAACTGGGTTTTCGGTGGCAAGGACGGCGCCTTGACTACTCTCTGTCTCAAATAACACCGTCGCCGAAGCCTCAGCCGGTGCAACGAATGGACTAAATGGCAGTCAGCTTAGATGAAGCGAAGCCACGCTCTCTGCAGCCTCTAAAATAGGGTGTCATTAAGGGAACGAAGACTGACCCAGTCCCAGTGATACCGCCAACGCGACGTGACCCAACCGAGCTAGAGTTCTTGGGGCCCCATGACATAAGCTTAGGGCGTTCTGCGTCATTGGCGATTTCACCACTGGGGATCTCCCACCCTTGACAGGCTAGATCCTCCGGCTCACTTCTCAGGTCGGCAACAGTATGCCAGTCACCATCGGAATCGAAATAGCCGCAAGTACCCGGACGTATGTCTTTGACGGTCACCTTTTTGTACAGTGCCCAGCCGTAAGGATGATCAAGCATCAGCTGGGCGTATAGCCTGTCGAGGCGTGAGTCATTTGACATAGTTTGTTGTCGAATGATGTCGATGGTTCGTTCTTTAGGGGGCGCTATGGATCATGATTTGGGCTATCCAACCGACCAATGCTTGTGACGGGATGTGTGAAGTGAAGGGAGTGGACTGTTCTTGAGTGGGGTAGGCGGCGAAGGCAGCCAATTGAGGAATGAAATAGCTTCGTCTGAAAAAGAACGTTCGCTCTGAAAAAATAATTGAGTGTGCTGCTATCCACCAAGCTTAGGAGATTTGCTGGTTTCGTTTCGTAGGGCATTACCCCCTACTAGAGGACACTGCATGCAAGAGATCGATGAAAAACAAAAACGGTCGCACACGGAAGCGAACTATCATGGCAAACGCGTACGGCAACGGGTGATGTGGAACCTCTTCATGAGTACACAGGGAAACCAATCAAAAAATGAAGCGGATTCGTGACGGCTGCATCATTCGACAATGTATTACTCTCCTTAAGGGCACAAATGACTCAGCAATTGAGATTTCGATTTTGACCCAAAAACAAGAGACATCACAGACTCCTTCTTTCACTGGTTTCACACAGCCTGTTACGACGCCATCGATTTTGGTAAATCCAAAGCGAGAAACGCGGTAGCATTTAAAGATGAGGTCAATGCTAGCACTAATACTAATCAAGCATGAATCGGCCGGCGGGGCCGCCAAGTTCATTGAATCCGTCTAATTGACGTCACTTATAAGAGCCTGATCAGTAACTTGGATATCAGTTATTAAAGTCAGATAAAAACGGGCAGAACTTGGATAACAAAAGGCCAGAACTAAATACCCCTCAAACTCAAAATATAATCAATCACTCACGCAGTCGCGAATCACCACCACCCCGACTCAGACGCCATAATGCATATAAGGAACCCATGTCGGCGTAACCTGCGTCTTGGCCACTTTCAACACCGCACTCCTTTCCTGCGTCGTTCCCGACCCGCCCGCCTTGCCAACCCACTCATCTCGAAGTGTTCTCATCGCACGGTGAAGCCCCAAGCTGACAGACTCATCAGTGAATTCTTTCTCGCTCATAACTCATACGTCATCCTTGCCATCTCCACACAAAGCGCGTCGTCGACCTCCCAAAGCGTATGTAGGTCTCATGGGCATCAGTTGAATAACTGTCCTGCACAGCAATGCTCTCTAGTACAGCCCCACCGATCCAGTAGCTGTACTTGTGGCCTGAAGTTACTCTATGTACAAACGGTGAGTATCTCTTTATCTTCCACCCATAATGTAGCTCCCCCGATGATTCTAGCAAGTCTTCCGGCTGACGGCTGGCACCCAAGTTTCACTTGGGTGGCGTCCCAAATCTCAGGGAGTTCGAGGCTTTTCCATGAGACTGGCTTGGCTGTTGTCACGGTTGTTCGAATGATGTCTCGATGTCTAATTTCTTTAGCTGCTGTCTGTAGCCTCGCGGGAATTTCCAGGCTGAATTCAAAACGATGCTCCTTGTTAGGACCCACGGTCTCTGGATGATCGTTCGAAGGATAGAGCTGCTGGATTTGAAACCCAGAATCAAGGTTCACAACTGTGAAATACAAATCGTGATTGGCTGAGTTGTAGAAAGCGAACTCAAACTCCTGGCCGGCTGGGAACGGCCCCTGGGGTTTCGTGGTGTTCTTCGGGCTTATAGACACGGTGAATGGCTGTTGATTTCGTGATGTTTCGTCTCGGAGGGCTAATATCTGCCCGAACCGGCCAAGGTGGGAGAGGGCGATTGCTGTTGTTGTCGCAAGCCCCTCGTCATCGTCATCGTCAAAGTTCAAGCCACGTACGGGACCTTTGTATCCGATAAAGGATTCGGGCCCACAGACCGCAACGCTGCCATCTTCATCTTTCCTCAGGCTGAGAGAGTCACCGTTCGACTCGGCATGCCAGCTGTTTTCGATTTCGACGCTGCTAGCAATACGAGTCTTGAGGGCATCGTAGAGGGACTGTTGAAATCCGTTCCCAAGCTGGTTATCAACCACAACACGAAAAATTTTCTTTCCAAAACTCCAGCGCGACGGAACAACTTGATATTTATCTTTTCGAAGTGCTTCGATAAGTTCGGGTGTGACGACAGCGCGAGACTCGAAATCATCGACCTCATCAACCGAAAAGACGAGCCCGCAAGACAACGACGATGAGGTGAATTCGGATGTTCTGTGGACTCCGTGGGCTTTTCCCACGGGTAGATAGACTGTGTTGTCTTCAATCCGTGCAATGAGCGGCGTGGCGTAGAAAGGCTCTGTCCTACCGAAGAACATGAGCCTGTCTCTACCGTAGACAACAGGATCCTGACCTGGGATGTGCCGCGCTACTTGATCCCGTAAAGTCCGGTACGTTGCGGACATGTGTTTTTGACTTGCATCTCCTAAGTAGGTGAAGAGTGCATATGTAAACGCTCCAAACGTTTTCCCGTTGATGAACTTTTCGGCGGCGCGCTGGCGACTCTCACAAGCGGCCATTAGTGTGAAGCCGTCGGGATTGATAACCCAGGACTTGCTCAACTCAGCAGCACGGTGAGCCGGCTTGCTCGCGACTCCCTCAACAGCGAGCTCATCGGCAGGTAGGTTGGGGATAGTGAACCACTTCTCTGGCGTCCTCCAAGGAACGTCCTCCCGCCAAGCGCCCCCCGAGTGGCAACTGTCCAAGATAACAACAGTTTGAACGTCCTTGTCGTTCAACCGCTTCAGCCACTCGTTGAGCTGCCACCCGCGGACTGCAGGCCCACCGCGGCAGAAATCCATTGTAAGCAGAGACGGGTCCTTATCGTGGTCTTTGGGCGAGCCTTCCGTGGTATCCAGTTCCGCGCCATGTCCTGAGAAGTGGAAGAAGAACATATCGCCCGCGTTTGCCTGAACTTCCACTGTGTTGAACTCCCTTTTGATGTTGACAAACGTCGGCAAACGATCACTTGGCTCGAGGGGCTCGTTGCTGGCTGCAGCCACAGAAGAAGTAAGAACGGAGGGGTCTTTGAGGTGATACTTGTCATATAGGAATATTTTGACCAGATTAACGTCGTTTACGCAGCCTTGAAGGCTGTTGATAGAGAGGGAACGTCCATCCGATGCATGCCTTGAGTCGCCGGCGAGATAGAAGTCGACGCCAACAAGGAGCGCGAATCGCCTCGACGGATTGGAAATCGGCATGATTGCAAGATGATTTGAAAGATGCGAATAATAATGGTGGATTGGGGTGGGTGGTGCGTTGATATTCTGATCAGTGACTGTTGCTTAGTCTGCCAACTTCTTACCCTTAGAGACAGGACTTGCATTGAGGCCTCGCGATTACCCTCTCCGACCTCCAAAGATAGAAGGGTCTCCAAAGTCTTTAGTTAATAATAGTACCGGCGTGTCTCGTCGAGGCCCCGCATGACCCACCATAGTGTTATTCATTGTTGCCTAATTTCCATGACGGACAGCGGCGTGGATTGAAAGGCGGGATGTGCTGCACAGCCCCCGCAGCTTTTCTTGGCGACGGACGTAATCGACATACTCTTCACAGCCTGCTTCATCCTACTTACGGCGACATGGCGACCTGTCACTTCCAAAACGCTCCCTCGTGGAGTATTAAAAAGCCAGTCAATCTTATCACGAAGATAGCTGACTGATACGCAGACTCATACGTTCCTACTACTTGGTTTCTCCGGTTTCGAGACGTGCCTAGCAGTCCGCCTCAGAGAGCCGGCTCGGAGAGATGAAAGGCCAAACCGCCAGTTGGCTGGCACCGCTACAATGAAACCAAGGTATTCCCTTACCCCTCCAAAACTGAGGCCCAAAACTGGAGGAGAGGCCGAAGTGGCGTGTTGGGACGTTGCGCGAAGGAACGGGGTCAGTACCCGGTTTGTTTAGCCACAGACACACTAAGTACGCTTGGCGATGATGACGAACCCTTTCTGCCTCCTTCACTTGCGGCTCACCATTTTGCCGGAAGGCATGGTTGTGGCCGAACACCTTGGTGGAAAGCTGAGTGCACCTTTGAATGAACGCATCCGACAGCAATTCAATTCTCCATCTATCGATAGAGTATACTAAGGAGCCAACTAAGGAGCCATGCATTCTGCGATGGAAGCATCCACATTGAGTGCGATCACTCACCTCTCAATTACGATCACAGAATCTATCACCTGCCGAGCAATTGGTCGTTTATTGTCACCCCCACTCTTGGCACTTTGAGGTTGCCAGTGAGTCACATAATTACTATGACAGAACAAAAATACAAAAGAAAAGGATGATCGATGCACGGCAGATTCCACTAATATACGAAATAGGCAGCTGGGACGATACTGATAACAGGCAGTGATGCTGAGCATTGAAGATGGCTCGCGTCTTTGTGTTGTGGGACAGTATAGCCTATCGGTTCCGTCACATTGGCCACCGAGTCGGAAGGAGGCCGGGTGTCGGATCAACCACGTGGCATACATAACAAATCAAGCACCAATGCAGAGGAAGGCAACCCACTCAATACAGGAGGAGAATTGTCATCATACACTTTGGTAAGTAAGAGCGCCAAAGCTAACCAGTCTTCCTAGCCACAAGAAACTTCAGCTTCTTGCAGGAATCTCTGACAACAAGAATCATGGCCGCTATCGAGGTTCGCACGCCTCGGGTGTTCACCAAGACGCATTTTGAGAAGTTTAACCAAGACACACCCAAGCGTCCGTACCTTACGTTCAATCTAGGGCCTGGGGAGCTCCAGCGCTTGGTCATAAACATCTGGTCAAATGATCAAGGTCGGTCAATGTTTTGATCTTCCAACTAATGTACCACTAAACTTATTGGAATCTCCAGGGTGGTGCGGCGACCATCTGAAAACACAAGACCTCTACGCTAACTCGCACACATGCTTTTCGCTTGGTCTCGTCGAAGAGGCAACGCCCACGCTGGCGGTCCAGAGCGAGTTGCATGAGTTCCAGCACAATGTGCGAGCTTCAAGCACCATGCGATGCCATACGGTTCAATGGAGCCTGGGTGTGCCAGCCGAAGACGAGTGCAACGAGATCCATGCCTGGATGTGGTCTTTGGCACAGGCTGAGGCATCGGTGATTGGAATTTTCCCCATTGCCAGATATCCCGGGTGGGAGAACTCCGTATGGAAGATAGAGGTGGCGTTGTACTCAAAGGCTAAAGACGGCAGCCAGTCCCCGAAAGTTAAAAGTGGAATGGGGTATGTGACGATGTTGACAACGGAACGGCGTCTCCATGCTCCAGCCGTTCCCGAGTTGTCGGTCAAGAAGAAAAACTGCAGATCATGAGTTCAGCTATCGGGTTGGCGTCGGAAGACCAGGCTAACCAGGGTGCAAACATGGACGACCTTGAAAAGCGTTTTTATGACCGATATAAGCACACGGACGCCTTAGAGGATCTTGAAGAGGCCATTCGCATCGCCAGACAAGCCGTCGAGGCCACCCCAGAAGACCATCCTAACCGGTCCGGACTGTTGAATAACTTTGGAAACATACTTGGCGATAGGTACTCACGCACCGGCGCCATAGCGGACCTTAACGAGTCTTTGATAGCCTACGCTGCTTCTTTGAATCTCGAAGGCGCTAATGTGAGTACTCGTATTTCTGCTGGCAGAAACCTGCTTTCCCAGCCAAGCATCCTCCAAGATAGTTATAAAGCATATCAAACTGCTAGGACGACAACCGATCTTGTTCCCCTCTCCGCTCCACTCTCCTTACAGTCCGCCGATAAGCAACATCTTCTGTCCCAGGCTGTCGGACTCGCCTCCGACGCTGCCGCTGTCGCTCTTCACGTCGGTCAGGGCCCTATACCTGCAATCGAACTTCTTGAAACCGGCCGCGGTGTCATTGCAAGTTCGCTTCAAGAAATCCGTACCGATCTTTCCTCGTTACAAGAACAGCATCCAGAGCTGGCCCGCTAATTTACCGACCTCCGCGACTTACTTGACCAACCAGTATCTAGTGGTATTGTTGATGCGACTTCACTTGTCAAATCCCCCTCCGCCACATTCGATCAACGCCACCTAGCAAGCAGCCAAATGATCACCCTGCTCGGCAAGATCCGCTGCCAGCCTGGGTTTGAAAGGTTTCTCGTCGCCGCCACGGAGGCTCAGATGAGAGAGGCCGCAGCCCATGGCCTCATTGTCATCATCAACGTCAGCAGGCACCGCTGTGAACTCCTGGCCACACGTGTGGTGGATTCCCACAGGACCCCTCGTTAGGTTCCCGCTCCATGCGGCCGGGAACCATCTCCAAGGCAGCTCTGAAACAGTGCTTGACAGGGTCGTCTCATCATACGCGTCGTCCGTCAAGTCGATCATTAACACTCGCCAGCAGCGACGTCCAAAGTTAATAGCAGACCAAGACCTAAAGGTCACCCTTGTTGCTATGCAGGAGACACCCCAACAGAGTGTTCTTCATCACGCTACTGACGAGGTAGATGTGGTACGAGGTATCTGCACTTCAATGGGGGTGCCGTATCACCAGCCACAACCCCTCCAAAAGGCCGTTCTCGATGACTTAGATACCTGTCGCATCTTTCACTTTGCAGGCCATGGTGGCACCCATCCGACAGACCCATTACAGAGCAGCCTGCTTCTCAATGATTGGCAGGATAGTCCTCTATCAGTGGGGAGTCTTCTTAACAAGAGCAACCTTCGGTCTCGGCTACTGTTTCTTGCCTACCTCTCAGCCTGCGGCACGGGCCAGATTCTTGACGACCGGTCTGTAGATGAGAGTATCCACCTGACAAGCGCGTTCCAGCTGGCCGGGTTCCGACACGTGATTGGTACGCTTTGGGAGGTTGACGATGCGCTCTGTGTGGAGATGGCAAGGATGACGTATGAGTTTATGAGCGAGAAAGAGTTCACTGATGAGTCGGTCAGCTTGGGGCTTCACCTTGCAATGAGAACACTTCGAGACGAGTGGGTTGGCAAGGCGGGCGGGTCGGGAACAAAGCAGGAGAGGAGTGCGGTGTTGAAAGTGGCCAAGACGCAGGTTACGCCGACATGGGTTCCTTATGTGCATTATGGCGTCTGAGTCTGGTGGTGGCGAACTGCAGTTGTCATGCGGCTCGACCCCTGCAGGGACAACGTGTTGTCCCAGAGAGACAGCAAGCTGCCCGGGAATCTTCGGTCACAAATGGCCGCTGGGGTAAGCTGCATTCCAAAAGGTTCCTTGTGAGAAGCCTTACCGAGCCTCTGCAGCATTCGGGCAAAGACGTCGACAATTTCGAGGCCGAAGTTGATGAGAACATTCTTCGGTTCATCGAACTCATCGATCAAAACGTCGCCCGGGATATGCCTTTCGACTTTGGTATGAAGGTTCAGTATTTCACGCTCGACGTCATCACGGGCCTCGCCTTTGGCGAGCCATTTGGCGATGTGGCAACGGACTCGGACGTCCACGGGTACATCCATACGATGGAGAAGAACTTGCCGAACTTTGTCGTGACAGCTGTCCTGCCTTGGCTGCTTGCACTGTTGTCGTCGCCCTTGTTTCGACGCATGTTGCCCTCCTAGAAAGATGCGATAGGGGTTGGGAAAATCATCGGGTAAGTCTGATGCGCATACGTATCCGAGCTCTTGCAGATTGTCCGTTGTGGTCACTGCTGACAAGCGTGCGCCCGTTCTTCGCAGAATCGCCAAGGCGGTTGCAGCAGAACGCTTCGGACCGAACAGAAAGGTCAAGAAAGACATGCTTGGGTCCTTCGTTGCCCATGGTCTGACTGAAGAGGAGGCCTCATCGGAGATTCTGATGCAGATGTGAGGCCCCAGGACCCCGTCGAACTATGTTTGGGTTGCTGACACCCCTGGCCGCTAGCCTCGCCGGGTCCGACACAACAGCGACCGCCATCCGCGCTCGTGGCCTGTGATAACGGAAGCGGAAGCACGTGGGATGCCATACCTTCAGGCCGTAATCAAGGAAGGGCTCCGCATCTTCCCACCCGTCACCGGTCAGATGTCCAAGGAAGTTCCCCAAGGCGGAGACACGTTCAAAGGTGTATACTTGCCGGGGGTGACCCGGGTCGGAACTAAAGCGTAGGGCATCTTCCACCAGACTCATTTCTAGGCACCGGATGCGCACGAGTTCTGGCCGCAGCGGTGGCTGGACGCGAAGGAGGACAGACTCAAGCTTATGGAGGGGAAATTGGAGCTCGTCTTTGGCCATGGTAAATGGAAGTGTCTCGGACGCAACCTGGCCATGATGGAGTTGCAGAAAGTCTTCGTTGAGGTGAGTTGTGATTACACCTCTGCCGCATGTCAGCTTATTTCCAAAATGTCAGGTTCGCCAGCTGATCTTTGAGCAGTTTCTAAGGAGGTACGACTTTGTGCTTGTTGATCCCACCAACCCCTGGCAGTCTCCTAACTACGGGATCTTCTCGCAATCCAAGTTATTGATTAGGGGATGCAAGCGAAGTAGGTCAGCTTAGACTACCAGTGGGCCCTGTCACCATACCCAGTTAAAGGTATATATCGGCTTGCAGGTTTCCCTAGACTCTAGTTCAGACCAGGAATAGTCATCAACATTGGTCTAGGCCGTGCTAAGCAATCATGCATCAGCCCAGCTAGCATAAGAAGCGTCCTGAACAAGTATGGTGCCTGAGCCGGGTGACCTGGCCCCTGAACAAACATGTCGCTGTTCTGCTGATCCTTCGTCCTGCATCAACACAGCCTCACTGCAACCGTTAGCAGGGTAGACTTAGCAAGAGCCACGGATCTTGACACAGGGAACTCCCGACGAGACGGCTCAGGATTCGGGTCAGTTTCCCATTCAGGTAGACATATGAAGTGATGCCATTGCCAACATCGCCTCTTTCTTCACAGCCGGCTCTCTTGGCGTCTATCTTCTGCCAATGATCTTGCTTCACTCTCGCCTCGTCGAGTCCGGTATTGATGCCGTCTCACTCCGTGGCATTGCCATATGGACGGCCGGAAGAGGCGTAGAGGGAAGGATGATACCTTATCTTGACAAGTAAAGTAAACCACCCATGTATTAGCTCCTGGCTTTCTGCATGAGGTTGTCACCAAGGGATGATAAGGTGATCTCATCTTTGATGAAAACTCCAACATCACCGGCATTATCGAGTCATCAATCGGCCAATATTAGCACGCATCCTTTCACGACGAGAGGCATTTATACCATCCCTTATATCCACAAACATGAGAGCTCTTGATGGTGAAGTTTTGTTTTGGGTAATGCGATGCGAGAGAAGGGGCCGGGATAGCAGCTTGGCGGGGGATGAGGTCAGGGTAGTTCTTTTGGGCTTGAGTTAGGGTTACTTGCTCAACTTGCCTGCAGGTTAAGACGGCACCCTGTCTGCGATAGTCACCTAAAGAAAGGCTGTTACTCGGATGTAAGCATATCTAAGCTGATACTACTAGATCCTTGTGCTGTTGCCTGAACGAGGCCCTCCTAACCCTTGCGCAGTAGGAGGTAGGGCGGAATCTATGGCTTGAAGTAGATACCTCACACCATAGAGACCGATTGCTAGAAGTCTTATAAATAGAGCCTGCATAACTCTCATAGATTCCAGTAGTACAGGTCATCAGTCTCTTCTTACACCACTGCTTCAATCAGCTGGCCTCTACCATAACGATGCTTGACAAATCCATCTATGCCCCTTTCCCAGATGTTTATGCCCCAGTGGCGAAACACTCGAACTTCAAGAATATTGCCACTCTACATGAGTTGGGCGACATGTAAGGGGACACGCGACAGGGCCAGAGCGACGGGATGGCCAAGGGGCATCAGTCTGCAGTGCTTGAGCGGGGATCTGGAGTGCCTGTTCGATATGGGACGCAGGCAGATACCGGCCCCAGGATACCCAACCAACGGCAGCCCTCCGGAGGTTACGTTGTTGGGTTTGAACCTAATGAGTTCAAAGATGCCATCTTCCGAAACGGATTGGAAGCGGACATCGACGGGACTTGCGGGCAGGACGAGCAGCACTGGTCTGTTTGTTATGCAAGGGGGTGCATGCTGCATGTGGAAGCCAAGCAACGAGCCGGCTATGAGCCCAAACGAAAATGGTTACGTACGGCAGCAAGGACGGACTACCGGCCCTTAGGGGAAGCCCTCGAGAAGTTTATGAATTACTGCAAAGATTACGGTGATACATTCATTGATCCCAAGATGGTGCGGATACTTCACGAGATGAAGGTGACGTCTGGAGAACACGACGGCCGTGTGCTGTGGGAACAGTTCGTTATTATTTACTACCCTGTTGGGTTGGGCCTTATGCCGTCTGCGCTAAACTGTTCTGTCAACAGCAGGTCGTGGATAAAAAGTCTGTTGTGGGTATCGGAGTTTCGATCCGGTGTTGTAACTATGGTAGGGGGTCGCATCGCTTTATGGCAGCAGGACGCTGCCGAGCGCCTGCTCCGAACCATTTACGTACTCAATAACGAGCCCACGGTAGTTAATTGGGGAGTGCATATTCTAATGCATCATTGAGTAGCTTTGGACCCTAAAAGAGGCGTTGTTGCAGATAACCCGGATGCCATTAACACCAAGCCACAATGTCGTTCCACATTGTTGATATTACAGCAAAGACCGGATGACAGGAACCCACAGGCGGGAACTGTGCCCGGGGCTATGACTAAACAACGACGTGTCTCGGTTCGGCCTCGTCTGATATAAGCGATGTGTCTGTTGATTAATTCAGGTTTTATATGAGCACAGAAGACATACTGTTCTGTGTCACGGCCTGTAGAAGGGACTGTCTGGAACTAACGGAAGTGGCTGCCCTTGGATAAGGTGTAACTGGGCTTTGAGGGCAGCACGCCGTATCATTCATTCACAGATGCTTGAAGGCCACAATTTACAAAGGCCACGATTTGGCGATGGCCTTCTTACGTAATAGCTAGGTTTTGGCATCGGCATCAAGTGACATAGCGGTACGACTTCGATATGCATAAGAGCTTCGTCTTTGACCAGTTGTCTGGTGCGCGACTGCTCATCACTGTGCTTACAGATTTCGGAACTATTGACCTACTCCAGGTCAGAGTTTTCGATACGGAGCAAATGATACCACGGCCAGCTTTCTGTGATCATGGCCTAAGCCCGAGAAGGGCTGGAGTTTAAAAGCCAATGAAGAACTTGTTTCGCTGCCTCCAAAATATAGACCAGTAGCAGTGGCCGTAAGGCGGCCAACGATCATTATTGGTCGTATTTCCGGCTGTGTATTCCGTCTTAAAGCTACCTAATTGGCTGTAATATATTCCATCAGGGCAAAATATACTAATGCGCTAGCTATTGCTTTATCTGCGTGTAGGTCCTTTGCTGATTTCCTTCTTGGCAACGTAGTCACGGAACAGTTGTGGATCCATTCTGCGTACCTTTGAGATGGATTCGAACGTCGTTTCATTATCGGACCGCGAGTAACCCACCCATTGGACTTTGAGCCTGCCCGAGGAGTCCTCGCCTATGATATCAAAAACATGATAGTGATTGGTCTTGATCGTTTTCTCCCGCGGCTGAGAGAAGGAGCTCCAAAATTTGTACAATTGGGAGGGGCATCTTTGTTGAATAAGCTTCTCCGGGACCAGTCGTTCAGAACCATCAGTAAGGCGACGGGTGCGTACGTCAACGCGTTTGGTCGATGGATAGTATTTCCATCCGATGAGCTCATCAGACTCAAGATAGTCTACCACATGGTGAGCTGTTGCGTGAGGAAGGAAATGGGAAAGATGAAAGCAAAAGTAACACTGTGGGCCTCCGAACCTTGTGACTTTGGTGCTACTGCAGTGGTCCGACGTCTGGTGCTGGTGTCGGCTCTGGATGCTCTCTTTCCTCGAACTGCGGGCGTGGATTGCTTCAATTCCCCCTGCCCACGTAATGTATCTCTCCTTGTTGACCGACCTAGGTCCGCTCTGGTACTGACTTGACAAGAAGAGGCCTGAACAGCACTCCGCCGGGGCGGGCGTACGTATTTCACAGAACCCATCTTTTGATCTTGTTTGTATTGACTTGTGTTGCTGGTAGTCTTGGTTTTGATCAAAACGCGGCAAGAGGACAACAAAACCTGACGCGACGACGAACCCTTGCTACTTGGAGCACGCGTACACACACGGTGCGCTATGTAGTCTGTGCTCATATAGCCAATCGGTCTTAATCTTGGCTTGGAAATTTGTACTAAACAGACTGAATGCTACTTAGCAGACCTTTTCTTGGAGTATAGCGCGATGCACCGCACGTGGTTACAAACCGCGGTTGGACGCCGCTATAAGAAGTTCTGACCGGTATTTTTGAACTTACAAATAGGCTAGCCACGCAATTAACGACGATCACAGTGTGCCGGCCGGACAGCAACGCAGCAAACTCGATACGTGCAGCTTATACTGCGACGAGCCACCGGGACGCTCGGACCAACCGCTATCTCGGATAGCTGTAGGCTGGCCATAGGGCAGGAAGAACCTCCGAACACTATCCAGGCAGCCAGAGCAACGCCACAGCGACGTTCGCGTCCAGGTGCAGCGCAGTCGTTATCAGCAGGAGCGCATCACTCAACCCTCAACCGCCGGCGCGTGCTCCCTCGCTGAGCGACGGCAGGGCTGATCCAGCCTAGGGAACATGGTCGTTTACCGCTCAAGTAAGTCATGGTCGGGCGTCAGAGACAAGGGCTGCAAGAGAAGCGTCTAGTATGTCTACCTCGGAACGCGAAAAGCTGTCCTTTATCTTCTTACAAATTGCTGCAGCTGGCCCTCTAAGCTGGGATTGTTTTTAGCCACATGCTGGTCTACTTTTTTGCACCTTGCCCATAGCCTGTTCCCAAAGCAGAACCAACACTGTCAGCCCATCACACGGGGACTCGCACCGCCGCAACCCACCTAATATTAGGCTACACGACCTAAATCCCTTCGTGACATTTTGTGACCGAGAGCACTAGGTCTGAACTGGTTGTCGAATGGGTCGACGTTGATGAGTTGCGGCATGATGTTAACTCCACCTTGGATGCCGATCCGCTTCCTATTTGGCAACGCACAGCTAGACAACAGGCCAGTTCAATCGGCCGGCTTACAGGTGGGAATGTTGTTGTGACTAGCTTAAGGTGTAAACTCGGATGACGCGACTACGTGCCCCGACACAGCCATACCTGGCCGGATGGTCTCTCAAAAGGATTGAGGGTTGTTTGGGGCCCCATGGTGGAACTCATAGCGGAAGCAGAAACGCTGGAAACCCTTGTGGAAGTATTTGTTATCTTGCTACCTATGTGTTTTCCACCCAGAGAAGACAGAACCACAAGACCGTATGATATCAATCGTTCTTTTCTATCGGCTGGTTCCGTTGATGGTTTGCAGTTTCTCTGCCTGACCAGGCCAACAGGGCCAGTACTATTCCAGCGCGGTCCTTGTCTGGGTGTATAAGCAAGAGTTCAGCGAGCGCATTCTGCGAGGATTGTATTGCTTCTTTGCACACTAGTTCTTGTAAATACTATATAGTAGGCGGCGCTTCTTTGCATAGCTGGTGCTTGTTGTCGTCTGGCTATGCGATCTACCTAATGCTTGTCGTGGTGCACTTGATCGCGTTTCTGGATGCTTGTAACTTATGTGCCTAGTAAATTGGGGAACGTGGACCTTGAATCAGGAAGCTTTTCTGCATCATGGTGAGGGCCTGCGATGGGTAGTTGTGTTTGTCGAGCTCGACAGCAAGCAGGGGCCGTTCATCGACCAGCACTTTCGTAATCTTCACTAGCGCCGAGAGGTTGCTAGTGTATTTACGGGTTCATCTAGTATAGGCCGCTATAAATGGTTGTTGTCCTGCAACGTGTGAATGGCGACGACCACTAGGAAGCCTACTATAATGCGCCATCATTTTTTAACCTGTTTTGGAAGTCTGTTGAGGAACTCGGGCTCGGTACGCTCCTCGGCCTCGGCTGTGAGTAATTATACCACGCAGTTAATGGTTTCCGTAAGGCTTATTTGCTGATGCTACGTTAGGAGAAAGGACACCTTTGGCGCTACGTCCTGCTAAGCGCATCCATACACGAAATAGAGCAGATTATGGAATATGATATGGTGATGTACCGCTTATACGACTGCTCCTAGAGATCGTGGAAGAAGGGGCAGGTAGCCGGCCTGTAGGACACGAACGAGTTCAGTTGGTGCTAGTCGAACGCCGTCCTTCTTGTAGAGACTGTTTCGCCCTATTGATGACACGTTCGAACGACTGGAGGATATAAGCAAGGACTAGGTTGTTGTCCTCTCCGTTAGGTTTGGATGACATGGACGATATAGGGGAGGAACAGGGTGGGCCGGGATATATGGATGGCTCTATAGCTGTCTGCCGCGCCTTTACTGACCTATCCTGCCCTAAGCTTGTTATCGTTAGTTTCTTTGACTGTGTTGTTGGTGGCTTTGGTGTGAATTGGGTATTATAAGCATTATATGGTGAGACTGAGCTAGTATTAAGAAATTGGAATCTTATGATGCGCTACCGCTTGGGAAATCTTCCTGGCGCTGGCTGTAGTAGTGCCTCTGAGTTTCGTCTAGTTAGCTTGGCCGCTCTGGTTGAGCTTGAATTCAATAAAGTCCTGGAGTCCTGCGGGCTGTGATGTCTCTGACGGTCCGCCGTGTCTTGGGCCCTCTATGAAGGCTAATATGGTATTGGTCCTGTTAATACGGCAGCTCTCTGTGGGAATCACTGATAAACACGTCTGCCAGGTGGGCCGACCCTTTAACCTACACGACGATTGTGGCCCAGAGGCTGACAGAAACGTGGTCTTTGCCTGGCAGACCGGACACCGTCCACTTCAACGCGCTAGGACGTACGGGCTAGACGGGGCCTATCTTGCGAGACTAAAGCCTGCCTTGATCGAGCGTTACTGGTGGGCTTCTTCCTGCTGGCACTCCTTCCTCGATTTGGGGCTATTCGAGGGGCCAAGAGAGCCATTGGAGGGGCTAGAGACTGGTACACGCAGGACTCTCTAAACAAGCCCCGTCAAAATTTCTCCGTTATAATTAGAGGATGTTTTATATAATCATTAACTTTGGCACCAACAGGCTCTCGAGCTAACTTCCATTCCATTTACTTACGAGTTACTTAAGCATCTAATACACTTACAAATTTGGGCATCGTAGCCAGTTACGTATTACCTCGTGAAGGCTTCACGATCTAGCCATGCATCAATATGCCTAGCCATTCATTCAGTACTCTACGCTGTGGCATCCGTGATTGTAGCACCGCCTTGTTGAGTCTTACTTGGTTGACACCGTTTCTTCTAGGCCCCGCCCGGTCTGCTAGCGGTCTCTTCCTGTTGACTTTGAGGATGCTATGCTCGGTTGTAGTTGTCGAGCATCAGTTAGACAGGCAGGGGTCATTGTGTGTATATTGAAAAGTATGATGAATTAATGGGTATAGAAAGAAACCCTATATCTATATAATGAGTGTATGATCCCCTTATACAAGGATAATCCCGATAGCCTTATTCATACCTCTGCTTAGATACAAGTCAGGTTGCCCGAGGCGAGTCATTAGGCCTAACGAATGTGCTGGGGTAGTCTGACAGTAGTCATCTTCGTTTTGAAGGCGGCGTTGGTCGCCTTCATGGCGCTCTGAGCCCGCGCCTCCGAGGCGTCAATGTTCTCGGCCTGATCCTTTCAAGCCTGCTTGCGAGCGTTGGTTTGTCTTTGTACTCCTTGTCGAGGAGCGTTCCGCGATCCTGCGTTTGTTTTCCGCACTCGGCGTGGGACCCTTAGGTATCTTGTTCCTTGATATTGTGCAGAATTTGTTTAACCCGCTCGATTACGAGTGTCTCTCCCAGTATCTTCTGGACGGAAGTCTCGCTGGCAGCCTGTCCCGCCAAAGCACTTGGCGCGAATGTGCTGATCACTTATGTGTGACTTGTCAGCTGACTTCTTGCACCTTGACGGGAAGAGAGGACGTCGGCAGATGCGCGATGCTGCGGCAACAGGGCCGTACCGAAGATGGAGGTTGAGGTAGCTCTCGACCCGAGCTGGGTAGCGGCGCGAATACACTATTCCGGTCCGTCTTGATTTGCTTCTCTTAGTGCTCGTTGTATGTGAACTTAAACGCAAACAGACTAGGCCAACGTCTGACGTACGCCGCTCAGCCCACTCGGGGGATGGGGACAGTGTATCTTTGCGAGCGTCGTGGGCTTGGTCTGTGCCAGTCTTCGCGGACGAAGCCTTTTGTGGTGCGGGCGAAAAGCGCCAAGGCTTGGTCGAGTTCCATATCCGTAGTGTGTTGCGATTTTCTTCTGGGTTGCGGCTTTTCTCTTCGAGGTGGCCATCGAAGGGCTTAAGTAATGAGAGCACGCTACAGCCGTCGGTGCATGGTCTCGACTTTCCACTCGCCTCTCATGTGCAACGGACGAATCGAGAGTGTACAAGAGGATAAATAAGCGGGTCGAGGTCACGGTCTGACGAGGGAAGGTCAAGAAAGTCAGAACTCAGGCGAACCTGCTGTCTGGGCAAGGCAGAACATAGGGCAGCCAAGATTCCAGAGAGAGGCTGCTGCCGAGACAGCGTGGCTCGTTCGGCTTTTATAAAGGGCCGTTTCCTAGTGATGCAGGATAAACCTGATGACTAGGCACAGATCGTTATCGTTACACGTACTAAAAGCCAACTCGACCGGTTCCCATCAGTGGAAGAAATGGCAATAACCAAATACTGTAGAGGGGTCGGCGTCAGTTACAGGGCACAGTAGAGCCCCCAGTAGAGCCAATAGTATAACGTCCACCGCTACGTCAATAGCGACGTACTTTTTAAGAAACACTAACCGTTTTGAGGACGCGTAGAAAGAGTAGAAGTTTCCCGAGGCCGATACCGCTAAACATACACATCTAAGTCTACGCGTACCCCTGTTAACGCCGATAAATATACAACAGGCACCTGTCGACTGGGAAACCGGGGGCAGACAAGATAGACTCAGAAACCTTTTCTTTCCACCATTCGAGCACAAGAGGACCGCTACGAGGTACCAGCTGCCATACCGACCCATCTCTGTCCGAACACCTTGGGCAGCGCTCTATTCGCAATGAAGATACCGCCGCCCAGGAGAAGTACTTGGAGATCTAGAAGCAAAAATCGCGATTATTATCACGAACTCGGAGTGAAGGGACGGTGCGTAAGGTGCGCTCTTGAATGGTTAACGAGACGTCGTAGGTGTACTTGCATCTGAGCTAACACTATTACAGAAAGACAGGGACCGAATTACCTGACACTGGCGAACGTGACGAGCATGGTATGCAACCGGTTGAGGGCTTGTTTTCATCAGAAGAGGAGGATGAATCATCTGGTGATGACACGGCGAATGAAAGGCACAGGATGAAGCGAGGCTCGCGTAAATTTTACGGGCGGCTCCCAATTCTATATTATTGCTGACCTTCAACTGCCAGAAACCGAATCCGAACCTGTCGATGGCGAGAATACGCCGGGAGGCCAGAGACCCCCGGACAACAGCAAGAGCGGCCTGGCCATGAAACGTTATAATACGAGAAAGCGCGACACAGACAAACCAGAATACTACAAAAGTGGTAAGAGGCGGATGGAAACGGCACAGACGGGCGCCAACACAAAAGTGGCGGAACAGCGAACGCCAGAGAGTTGCCCCCGGAAAACTGGTCGAACACCCAGACTAGACAACCACAACCTGCATCCAAGGACAGCGGAGGAACAGTAAGAGGCTTGCCGCGGTTACCGCAAGTTCTAGCCTCCGCCACACCAGGGAAGAGTAACAAGTTCTTGAATAGAACAAGAATGATTTCTTTACGATTTTCGTGACCCTTCATCTCAGTAACCCGACTTCAGTCCTGATTTGCTACTGTGTGATACTAACATTCCATTACTTACTCCTTGATCTGGGCCACAACTGCCTTGAACCCACCGACGCACGCCACCGACCGCCGGTGTGTTTCCCCGCCTAACAGTTCTCTTACAGCCACCTATCGGATGGCGCTCAGGCAGAATTTTCCCCATGAGCCATACTCTACCATTTAGATGCACCGCGTTTTCAAAGCAGCCGCGCATGCTCCTACCCCGGGTCCTCCACTACGGATACCAACAAATGATGGCTCTAGGCATACTGAAACATGCGTTAAGACTACCGGTCGCGGCGATAGTGTTTGGTGCCTAGAGCTAAGCCACCAGCACTATAACGTAAGAGGGAAATATTCGCAGCAGCGGTATCAACGAACTCGCTCTCGGTGAGACCGACACGTATTTTGGTGAAGGGCAGCTCGTCATTCGGGGTGTGGCTAAGGTGCTGGTCGACAAAAGTGTGCACCTACGTCCTGAATATCTTGAGGGTCTCTCCGTTGTGGGCCTTGAGGATATGAGCAGCTTTTGGAGGGAGCGTAGGGAGAAGGACGATTAAGGGCGATCGATGAACAGCCTTCTCGAGCCACTCTTTATTTCTGTACTTCGTGCAGGGGATATGACAGAAGAGGTGGCACAGTACAGTCATCAGTGTGAGCAGCAGCGTCCTCTGTTATTCTGCTCGGCCGATGTTTTTGCAGAATGCAGGGCAAAGACGGCATTCTCAGCAAAGTAAATATGGCTGACCAAGCCCGAAAAGTTAAGGGGCACCCCATTTGAAGAGAGCAGGTGTTGGCGTCTTAGATACTCAACCGAGAATCGCACGTGATGCTTGACAGTCATCTGCGAGGCCGACCCCCCAAGAAAAAGACGCGTCTGCATGAGCAGAGACTCGGCTGCTTTGATGGCGTACTCGGAGTCTTTGGTGCCGTGAAGTAAACCGAAGAGTCGAAGAATCAACGTCACCGATATGGGGAACAGTCCTCTTAGATCTGGTAGGCGTGACGAGATGGTCATTCCAGCCAACAAGACAATAGAAGAAGAAACTCTCCTGGGCCATAAACACGAAAATTACCCCTTCTACTATCTCGCAGCTGTGCCTCTCAAGGAGGGCGATCTCCTCGTGCGTCTGGTAGAACTTGGGCGTATAAATGATGTGGGACTACAGTGCCAGCCCCGC
This sequence comes from Colletotrichum cereale, assembly GCA_034509685.1. NCBI lineage: Eukaryota > Fungi > Ascomycota > Sordariomycetes > Glomerellales > Glomerellaceae > Colletotrichum > Colletotrichum cereale. The sequence continues at coordinate 4,717 of JASUDE010000390.1, read as the reverse complement.
GTCGTCATAGAGCAGCTCGTCCGGCATAGAAGGGGCTTTACCGCCGGCGAAGGAGGCAGCCTCGGCTTGGGCGAGGACGGTGTGCACGTCGTCTCGCATGGTAGAGGACATGGCCCCACCGCCGATATCGAGCACGGTACCGTGTTAGGGGATTGCGGGTGTAGAAAGAGTCATGATGTAGTGGTACGGCAGAAAATCGCGTCTATTCTGATGGGAATGGGACCACCTCTGTGCGAGATTGACGAACAGCCTTTTCCTCCTCTTTATACGCCCATCTTGACATACACTCCTGCGGTAGAGCACACTCTCCTCCTCACGTCGACGTTTCCTATCAATGCAGAGCCCTGCCTACCTTCCCGTTCCGTTCTTTGCTGTGGTCTGAGGGCGGCTCGGCTACCTGTTCCCATATAGAAGTCCGACGATGATGTATGTCCATTGGCTTTGATGTGGAAGCAAAGCATCTGCATAGCGCTGCAGGTAGCAAACTGCATTATCAACCTGCTGCCCCTTCCCTCTATTGGTCTCTGTGTCCCGCAGGAAAAGAGATAATCGTTCCGAGGCCGATGCAGGGGTGGCCTCGAGGAAGAAGAGCCGCGACAGCCACAGCACGGCGGCAAGCAGGCCTGTATAGAGGTGGGGCTCGGCGTAGCCCAGCGGCTGCCTCCGGATTTCCAGCGCCGCGCAGAAATAAGGAGTGCGTTTGTGTACGGGTTGCCTGGGACGCGCGCCCGGACGGAGGCTAGGACGAACTGGAACACGGCGCGGTCAAGCGTGGTGTCTAGGAAGGTCCCTGTGCGGCGGCTGCTGGCTCTACTAGCCGCCTCGCCTTTGTCGTTGTTATCGTCGTCGTCCTCCTCCTCCTCCTCACCCCCGCTCCTGATCCCGCTCCAGAACCTGCTGTCCTAGGTGACGGGTTTGTTGGGGGCGCGCCGGAGCTCCCGGTTGACGTCGGCCAGGAGGCCCTATTGTTTGTCGGTAAAGCGCGCCCCTAAGCGCTCCAGCGCCTCCTCGCGGCCGGCCTAGAACGCCTGGAGGCAGTACCTGAGGAAGTGCTGCCTGATAGATCTGTACTTTCCTATAGATGCGTCTCTGCGTCTGAACACGCGGCCGCTGGCCTCCTTGGGCTGGATGCTGTGTAGCCGCTGGAGCGTCTCGACTGGCACGCTATCTAGCCGCATGCAGTACCGCTCCACCTCCTGGTTGAAGCTCTCGTTAACCCTTTCTAGCATGGCCTGCTCCTGCTGCGCGTCCCTGCCGTCCTTCTGCTCCCACCTCTGCCTCTCCTTTGCCCTGACAGTCTTCACCTATTCTGCCGCCTTGTATACGGCCATAAGGTCCCTACCACCGCCGAAGTGCCGGTTCCAGCCTAGCCGCTTCACCTATGCCGACTCCCGGTCCAACCCTTCCTTGACGTCGCCTTGCTGGAGCCGCTCTGCGTCCTGCCGCTTGAGCTCGGCCTCGAACGCGCGGATCTGGCGCTCCATCATGCTGACTCCGCCGCCGCCGCCGCCGCTGCCGCCGTCGTCGTCATCGTCAGGTGGCGTCCTACCCTCCTTGTCGTCCTGACGGTAGGACACCTGGTGGCCGCTGTTCCTAACCTCCCAGTACCGCAGGAACGGGCTCCGCGACCAGGACTGCAGCAGGACCTCCTTCTACCGCAGCCTGGCCTCTGTTGGCGGGTGGTCCGCCGTCCTCTAGTGCCTGGCGATGTTGTCGCGGGCTACCGTGTAGTAGCGGCACTTCCTACACCCGTAGCCCTGGACGCTGTCTAGCCTGGGGATGGCCGCTGACCTGTCTGGGGGCAGCGCGGCTTTGAGTGGGTCGGACAGCTCCATACCGGCGACGCACGCCTTGATCTCCTGCAGCGTGAGCCCCTTGAGCCGGTGTGTATGCCGGAAGTGGGCCTCGACACCGCCGCCGGGCCTGATCCTATAACGGCACAGGCGGCATAGCAGCATGCGGTGCGACGCCTCTATGGCGATATACTTCTCTGCGCTGGCCTCGTCCGCCTGGCTCATCGTCCTGTCTGGCCGGCTGGCTGCTGGCCCCTCCTTGGTAGAAAGAACGGCCGGGATGTAACAAATGCATCTCGCGTCCTGTTGTGTGTGGTTGGGTTACGTCGTCCTCCCCCGGGCTTTCCCTTTTATATGCGGTGTACAATACGGCAGTCGAGAGCGGCATACTAAAGGAAGAACAGGGGTTAGGTTCTACGTCTAGGTATTTAATATTTCTACTGCTCCTCAGCGGTCGCCGCCTGCCTGGTCCTGATTGACCTACCTAGATCAAGGGATTCGTCCTGACAATCAAACCAAACCCCTGCTCTCTACCTGCCCCCGTCTTCAAACAGCGTCCGTCCCGTTTTCTCACGTACGTACGTACGTAGATATGCGCGTGCATGGGTTAGGGTTATAGAACTGCTCTCTGTTCTATGCGATGCGATGGATACTAACTACTGCTGTAATACTGTACCGTACTGTATACCGATAGATCTGTCTGTCTATAGATCTCTGTCTGTCTATTCTATCCGTTCTGTCTATCCGTCTATCTATCTATCTATCTACTGACTTACTCTCTCTTTATTTTTTTCCTTTATTTTTTTCCTTCCCTAACCCTGGACCAACGGTCGGTGTGGGGTTCCCTTGCTTGCTTAACCCCTTTGTTTGTTTGGTTGCTTGGGATTACCACACCCACCAATCACCGTCCGGGCCTTGCTACAACCGATCCTGTACCAATCTCGACCCCCATGCGCACCACCAGAACCCGCACCCGATTGTGGTACAATCCCCGCCGAATGACCCCCAGGGTTTTTCCTGCTGTAAGTGTAGGGGGAAAGTCTTCTTGGATCAATACCCAAAGTAAAATGATACAACTTGTTTCCGATTCTAACCTGCTGAGGAATTGAAAGTCACGTGCCCGTTGATTGTTGAAGTTACGTTACGGAGGGAGAGTAAATCACTGGTGAAAGTCGTCGTTGGCGGAAGCTCCAAACACACAGTACGAGACGAAAGGCGTAGAAGATGCGGATTAGATACCTTGCATATTTGATTTCAGCCGGATACAACATACCCTACCTGAACCTACCTGAATTTGATGTCACTTAGCCCCACGCTGGAAATGTCAGTCCCACTGATCAGTTGGTTACAGTTTCCCTGCTTTTCACCACGATAAGCGCTCTCCATGTGATGGGAAAAGAGACAGTGGGTCTTGTAACGGAACGGAAGACGGAACCCCGCCGATCTGCTTAGCATGGCAAAAGACCTACCGTACTGACTCAAGATTAGCCTTTAGGAAATGGCCAGTTCCTCGCGTCCCAGTCAAACATTCTAATTGGCTGACTTATGGCGTAGCTGGAGACAAGGAATGTGCCTGTAAATATGAAGTGAGACCACTTCCAGTTGAATACAACACCTCCATGCAGATTTTAGCAATGACGGACCGTTCTAACCCTGCAGTCATTCCGTCCCATGTAGCTTGTGTTGATGTCTCCTCGTATATGCAGCTACAATCACACCTAGCGCGCGCTTACTTCTCACTGTCCATGGCACGGAAAGGTTCAGGCTCGAAATCGTAACAATATTCACATACATAAGGTGTCGACCAGCGGAATCCACATGTCCTTTTTATCTTGTCACCTCATTGTCGTTTGAGTCGTCGGGTCTTTCACTACTATCACCAACCTTTATTCCATTTACTGAGTTGCAAAATGCAAAGAACCGGTTCCCTTCTCATTAGATATGGGGGGTCCACAAGTTTGTCGAACCTCCCGGCGGCTTTCAAGGCCACAGTTGAGGAGGCCAGCAAGAAAATAGAGTCTGACGTAAGTGCAATATCACCACGGTCACTACTGACGCCTAAATAACTTCTTTCAGTATCCAAAAGTCACCGAGGCCAAAATTCAGTGGGTTTTTACTTGAATATCCTAGGCGCGCGGGCTTGACTGGAGAAGACTAATCAGAATATGATTAGGGGTTCTGTACCCCACAAGTCGCACAAGGATTCCACTGACCAGAAGGACGTCATTACCGTGAGCTATCACACGGAGAAAGGCACCCGAGTGACCTCAATTCATGCACATGACGACAATAGCTGGAATGAGTTCCCATCCCGCAACGCCAATAAGGGCAAATAAAAGGGGAGGGGTATGGGGGCTGGTCGAGGCTATCAAAATATTACCTCAGCGCATGGAGCTAGCGCCCGACCGTTAAAATCCTGTATGTAGGTAGCTACGACAGAAGGAGATACTGCAGTACGTATACGGGTTGCGATAATCCTTGTTCGATTGATATAATGTGTAACTCTAAGGAGCGCATTACCATATTGCCACATGAGATGTAGCCTTAGCGGTAAAATGTATGTGTCATCAGCTACCTGTTTTAGGGAGGGTATTCTATCCCACAAATAAATTGAATATTTACCTAGCAGTATTGCCTATTTTAGCCCATTAACCCGCATACCATAGTCCCGAGCAGCCAATAAATTATCGCTTCGTGTTGCAGGGGTTTAATTGAATTAAAGTATTATTGCACATACCCAAGCAGGATAAAAGGCTTAAATGAATTTTATGTCTCCGCAATTGAACTTACGTCATCTCAATCGCAAAGGCTCCCCCCCAGCCTCGGATTTACTATTTTCCCTTATAATACCTTGTTTTCTGCGCTGCGTTCCTTAAAACTAGCTCCATCGATCCTTCAATCACATTACAATGCTAATAACTTGG